>PNEQ01133597.1:0-50194 GCA_003012365.1 Medauroidea extradentata | reverse complement strand
ACGAAAGTCTGTTGAACAAAACACGTGGCGCATCGGTGATTGGTGCTTAAGCGACCAGAAGCTTCTTCCAAATTCTGAAAGATCACCACAATGTTCCCTCCCTCTGCTGGCTCGCCATTTCCCCTCTCTACCGACGTCACAGCTCACTCCAACAGCACACGCGTCTATTTTCTACTGACAGGGAACCAGGACGGACGTCTGAATTTGTGAAGGTGCGGTGCGGAGTTTTTAAAGTTTAACGTAACGTTTCAAGTCTGTTCATACAACATCATGGGAATCCATGCCATCGCACACAACTACCAGGTAACCTCCATCAAACTATAGTTATGCACTAGGCGAAAGTATGTCCATGGAAATTTCCACTCGGGAAAAATACTGCGTCGTAACCAGAAACGTTAACTGCCGCTGATGTCAAGTTGACACCGTCACATCAGAGACAGGAAATTTTCGCGAATATAATTTTGCAACAGATTGTTTGGACGCCCCTTGCGCATCTGCAACACTGATTCATGGTTATTGGGCAACGTGTGTTTGTGCACATGCGTCGCCCAATCGACTAAGCAAGCATATATCCTATGCTTTGCCGAAGAGAAAATTGTGATATTACGATTTGAATCAATGTTATGGCTCAAAAGCAGAAAGTACAATCAAATTGTCTAAGACCCTACATTGTGTTCGTTATTTGTTTACCCGATATTTATTTTTATTTTTGAGATAAATTGTGACTAAATTTTCTTCGTATGGCAATTTTTTATCCCTCATATTTAGGGACATGCAAAATTCGCGTTATTTTCTGACAGCTGACTAGACTCCAAGTGACTATACGCTTGTTCGACGTCTCCCGCTGGCCGATATTGTCGTGACTTGCCGCGGAGAATACTTACACGGTAGAGAGGCCAATCTCTGTAAAGACGTAACACACGTTATATAAAAGTTCGTGGCCAAATGAATAGCAGATTATGCTCTTATATGTGTAGTAAACTGAAGTTTAGTCTTCGACCAAATGATAACGCCAATTTTGCATGTCTCTACTCATAATTTTTGAGTAATGACTCGTAAACGTCAAAATTCAAAATTTGCATTTTACGGATTTATGTACGCCACTAAAACCAATTTACATTACAAACTGAAAACACAGTGAGTATCGATGCTGTACACGTCTCATACATACACAGTAAAAAATATATATTTTTTTTAATTCTAAAATTTTTTAAATTGTAATTTTAAATTTCAGCATTTTATTCAATACAAAAATATTACTTATACTTTTTGTTTTTATATAGCAGACGTTGTGGCCTACAACATCGTAATTCGCTGTAAAATTTTTTTCAGTATGGTATGTCAGTTTGTTTTAGTAGCTTAGGTCTACGTAATACCGTAAAATGTAAATTATGAAGTTAACGAGTCATTGCGCAAAACTACGAGACAAAAAATTTTCATGAGAGCAAAATTCAAGTAACTATTTATGTCTAAAACTAGCAGGTTCCCGCAACTTTATTTGCGGGGTTTTCAATTTTATACAATAGTATTTCTGAAACAAATAGTTTTGAAAAGGGTTATAAGGACCAAAATTGTGTTAAAGGTAATTAATGTGCGATTTAGAAATGCTTTGAAAAGGAGAATTGCCCCACATTTTTTTTGGGTACCCGTTCTGCCTCTGTACCGCGTTTTTCCTCCTACCTCCCCCAAAGTACATTTGTTTTGGTAGAAACCTTCGTGGGCGCGCGCAAAACTTACCAACATTTATTTCATAAAATTATTTTTTTGTACCCCTTTCTGCTCCATGTACCCATTTTGAGCCCCCTCCCTCAAAAAAATATTTTTTTCTGCTGAAAACTTAGCGGATGAACGCACGACTCACCAACAATTTTTCTTAGCTTTTTCCCTTACGTTTTCGGGTGTTCCATTCTGCCACTCTGATCCGATTTGCCCCCTGCTCCCCCCCCCTTAGTGGGAAAAACCTTCGCGGGCGCACGGAAAACTTAAAAAAGTTGATTTTTTCACAAAATTTTTTGTATCCTTTTCTGTCCCTCTAACTCTTTTTGCCTCCCCCTCCCCCAATTTTTATTGCAGAAATTTCATCGCAATCGGATGACTGCTATAGAACCACATAGAAAATGATCAAACAAACTAATATGTATATTATATAAGCCAGAAGTCCGCCCGCGACATTTATCGCGTTTATTAATCGTAATAACTAGAAATAATGGTATATCGCGAAAATGTTTTGTGCCAAGATAGCCTTGAAAACACTGATACAACGTAGCTGTCTGCAGACCAATACCAGGCATCCAATATTACAATATCGGGATTCTTATTGGCTCAGTCAAATAGGGCAACAGATCCACGTACAAGCTAAAGCCAGTAATCTTCTGGTAAGCTGGACGTGTATTGAAATCCATCAAACAGTCAACTTTTCCCGCGATGAACCATCATCTCTAGTAATAACGTATATTTATTCAATTAAAGCATCACTTTGTATCCCAGATTAGTAGCTACGCCATTAAGTGACACGATAACCAAGCTGCAGGTTGAGCTCACTCTGCAGCAGTATAAGAGAACTGCCATAGGTCTATCCATGCCATTAATAATTACTCTCCCAGGTCATATTCATTAAAAAATAGACGAATATGAGAGAGTTTTCAGACGGTATAAGTAGTATACGTGGTATGGTGACTCGTTTATCTCGAGCATGACCATTAATGACTGTGCCTTCAACACGTATCTTCGAATGTTCGTCTCTATGTATAGAAGAGAACCCTAACTGACTGACTGAACGACATATCAAAATGCAGTTCAAACCGCTGGGCCTAGAAATGTAAATTTTTTTTTGTGTTGGTTCCCGTTTGGTCATAGGCGAGCACTAAAAAGGGATTTTTCGAAATTCGTCCCATAAGGGGATGAAAAGGGGATAAATATGTTTTATAAAATTTGTCTACATAGCTCAAATCTGACTGCCTATCGTTGTGACTTTTACTTTAATGGGTCAATCATAAAAAACATATTAGCCAATTTAAAGGTTATTCGAAATTCAAACTTTAAGGGGGTGAAAAGACCTAAAATGTGTTTTCGATTAACTATCGATACCAATTGAACCCTTTAAGTACAGAGTTGCTTTTTACTTCAAAATGATGCTGATGTGAATATCCAAAAAGCAGTTTTCCGATTTTTCGAAAATCGACTCCCAAAGAGTAAAAAGAAGGGAAATGTGTTTTTTTTTATCGTCTACACTGCTCGAACTCAATGGGCTATCGTCATGATTTTTGCTTAAATTATATACGTATACAAATTTTTAACACAGGACTTTATCGATTCGAAAGTCTTTGATTAAGGGGGTGAAATGACGTTAAATGTGTTTTCGATTATTCTTCCATAACTATCGATCCAGTCGAGATATCTTAGTGCTGTTTGCTTCAGGATGATTTTTACGTAAAGACAGAAAATATATTTCAGGATATTTCCGAATTCGACTCTAAAGATGTAAAAAGAGGTAAAATATATTTTTCGATATGTGATCGATATATTTCGATCTCACTGAATTTTTAGATATTGACGCGAATTTCGCTTAAATTAAGGCTTACTTAAATACTGGAAATCTTGTTTATTGATTTAAAAAAAAATTACCATTAAGGAGGTGAAAAGTTATGAAACAGGGTGAACGGTGTTTTCAATTAATCGTCTACATATATTAAGTTCAACGGGCTATCGTCACGGTTTCCATTTAATGAGACGTCCATACAATCGCCTTAACTGTCTATAAAGTTTTTTTTTTTTAATTCGAATTCAGGGGTGATAATGCATGGAATGTGTATTATATAAACCCACGAGTGCTATTGAACCCAGCGAGGTATTAGAGTCGTTTTTCATTTTATGACGATGAATATGTAAATGCCCGTGAAACAGATTTCAGAAAATTTCAAAATCCGAACTCTTAGGGCTGTGATAAAATGAAAAGAAAAATAATAATAATGAATCGTCTATTACGCTTTGACTCAATGGGTAATGGTTGTGATTTTTACCTCAATTAAAAAGAAATGTTTAACCTGCGATGTTAAGATTTTGGATAATTCGATAACTGAAGAGGTGAAAAGAAGTAAAATTTGCTTTCATTTACCCCATCATAGCTACCTAAATAGTTGAGATATTTAGATATGTTTCGCTTCAGAATGATGCTTGCGTAAATACGAAAAATTATTATCTCGGTTTTTACTCTGAGAAAATAACCTTCAAATACCTGGGGGTGGGGAGGCTAACGTAGTCTTAGTAAACCTTTCAAAGCAGACGATCCGAAAAAGCAAGTACAGCCATAGAGAAGTATTTTGTAGGGAAGTTAACATTCTGCAATTAGGCAAAGAAGGCTACAAATTGGTTAAGCCAGTTTTTCCCATAATGCCACTCCAAAGTCAAAATTTGAAATTTTTTAGTTCATACACCCCCGCCCCGAAAAAAAATCAACATAATGGAAAGAATTAATTCACATTGAAAGTACATGTCACTGGCTAGGGTTTTATGTAAATAAATACCCATTCAAACAAAATTTCGAATTTAAAAAAAAAATTCTGAAAATTTGCAGATAATTACGCCGCACAACTTGAATATTTTTTCCCCCAACATCACTGCGTACTCTCCGCCCAGCTTTTACGTTGAAACACCTACGTACACAGCAGGAATACAGTTTTATTTTTAAACCGAGAGATTGAATTTCCGAAAGTGCTCAATTAACGGCCGCATCAGGACATTCGCAGGCAGGTGATTGGTCGGGCCTGAAAGCAACTACGGCGTGTCTGTGGAAATATGTTCTCCGAGGTTACAGGATTGTTTGAGGAGGAAGGGGCGGGGGGTTGTGGTCGGAGGTGGAGGGACAGGCATAAAGCCACACTCTAGGCCTAAGCACGGGTTTGTAGCCGGCGACCATGCCTCTATGACTTATTCATCATGCTATCCACTCTCGATTCTTTGCCGACTGCCATGTTTGAACACAGTAGGAGAGCGTTACCATCCCATCCCCTCTTCTTCACCGGCGCTCCGGGATACTCGTTCAAATTTGTTTACCCTGACTCTGCCAATATCTCGAACTGTGCAGGGGATCGAATGCTGTGAGGACTGGAAAAAAAAAATCGTCAGTTGGGGTTGTTTGTCGAGACCCGGTAATTCTGCGAATGCATTTGTAGAGACGTTATAATGTTTCCCCCGTGATTGGTCAACTGTTCATTAAACTCGTCCTGAACCAATAGCATAAGAAAACACTCTCCGGCTGTCATGCTACCTTGTCACACGAACAGGGGCGCCGAAGCTAGGGCGGCTATGGGGGCATGAGCACATTGTACCCCCCTGACTTCTGTCAGGGGGTGCAGAGGGGTCTACTGGAATTTTTTATGTTTATCTATTAATCTTCTTATTTGACATTTAATTCCATTTATTCAGTAAATATGAAGTACAGAAAGCTGACCAGTGCGTCTTATCTCGCATAACATATACGTTTGTTTCATCCACCACATCACTTGGTCGCTGTTCAACTTACGATCGCTTCTATCTCATCGCGTCAGCACTAAAGACATCATTTGTAAACAACCACCCAAACTCCACTTCTATACCACAATCATACCACTCCTTACTATCCTGTGTTGCGTCTCCCAATTCCCATGAGGTTGGACCTGCCTCCCTCAATATAACAAACGGGCCATCAAAAAGAAGGAACAGCTATTTAGTCTCCTTGCTGCGAAAATCACTGTATCCGGCTACCCGAATTAGAACCTTATATCCCACCTTAAAGCTATTATGCATCACTCCTTGCAGCTTAGATCTGTTCTCGGCTGGGACCCTCTCACTTCAAGCTTTTTGTTCTCGTTGAAGCATGGGAGGGGGAAAGCGATAAGGGTGGCACTGGTTCGCGAGTCAACTATCGCCTCTACACGCGGAGACCTCGATTATAATGTGATGTTTTCGTAATTCGAGAGTTCTCAATGGCATTTTAATCGGTGGCCAGATAATTTTACTGCTGAAGAGAGTGTAGAAAAGTACAATGCTGGTCCATATCAGTGAAATAGATTTTTAGCTGCAGCAGTCTAAAATCCGTTTTTGGCTGTTGTGTGAGGTTCCAAAATCACGTTAGTAATAACCAGTATGTCTTGGAACTACGATACAATCGCCGTCTTAAGTGTTTCTTCTTTCCGTAAATGAACACGTTAAGCACTCATTTAGTATCTTCGAACGAAAAGCCGGATTTCTATCACACTGCAGCGCAATTTTCTGGCATATAGACGTACGAAATTATTACATGTTACAAAATATTGGTATAATTTAACGCGTTTAGATAGGGGTTCTCAGAAATTGGGGCATATTACAACGTAAAGTATGCTTACAAATATACAAATTATTACGTTGTTACATTTTCACTGCTTTGGAATTCTCGGAGCTGAGACAGGCGATACAATAAAATGTTTTGTTTCCATTTGTTCACCACTGCTCCAATTTAGTAAAAGCAGTGAAATTCTGACATTATAGAAGTATTCTTTACAACTTAAGATGCCCTGATATTTGATAAGGCCCGAGTAAAAACTAATTCCAAAAATTTGTAAAGTTTAGTGCTTATGTGCACCAATATGTCCCTTAAGCGGTTTTCACAATAGAGCGACGTGACGCTTAGCGTCGAACGTCAGCCAATCAGAGCCTTGATGCCAGCGTCGAGCGTCGGGAACATTGCACTACCGGCTGTCATGGATCTGACGCTCATCGCTGGCGACCGATACAAATAAGAAGAAGAAAAGTTGTTCACATTTGAAAACTTGTGCACGTATTTTACGTATTCTTCCAGTTAGAAAGAAGTAAACAACCATTTGATATTAATAACATTTTGTTAAAAATATCGGTATTTGCGCAAATTAAGCGTAAGTTCGTTGAAAAGAAACTAACATATTTGTCTTTTCAGTAGGAAATTTAACTTTTGCTTTCTGTTTTATATTTATTTCAATCGATGTGATCATATATAGCTTATTATTTCTTTTATTTTCCGTTCTTGTGCCATCAAAAACCGTTAACAGTTACTAAGTTATTTACCTTGGTAAAATATGGCAGCACGAATTCGCGTCGCTGGCTGCCCTCTCGAACGCTCTCAGAGCATTCAATCACTGGCCACGTAGCAGAGCTGCAGTTGTGCACATAAGACACTGCAACAAACTGGCACAGAAATGTTTCTGCAAAAACTTGCTGTCTCTAGACATAACAATTTATGTTATGTATCGATGTTTTTAATTTCACTTTTCTTTTGTTTTTAAATGCAATTTATTTACTAACGAACGGTACGTGTCTCTTCATTCAGTAACCCATAACCACATCAGTGATTAAAATAATTTCTCAACAACTAAAACGCTTTGTCTTAACTTTAAGTGAAATATACAGAAATGACTAAAATATTAAACAATTAATGTATCAGTTATCTAGGTAGTACGTTCGATACTTATGAACTCTTACCCCATCCGCTTACACGCTAGTTCAATGCTCGCTCGTTGCAAGTGGCGTGTTTACAGCGATTCGGCATCAGTCGATATATTGAATTATTTTATTTTACGCTCTTACGAAATTCTGAGAAGAAAAATGTGAAATTTGTTACAATAAAATCGATTCTATTTGCCTTGCGCTACAATAAAAGCATTGCAGTTGAACTTTTGACGTATATGTAAGTCGTAATCAGTCCAGCAAATTAAGAATATAAAAAAAAAATTGTTCGGCTAATTACGTCTTAAATATACGTTAAAAAATTCAACTGCGATGCTTTTACTGTAGCAAAAGGTAAATAATATTTATATTATATTAATAAATTTCACATTTTTCTTATCAGAATTTCGTAAGAGCGAAAATTATAATAATTTAATATGGCGACTGATGACGAGCCTTAACTTTGAAGTTTTCCAGTATTTAAATTATACGCCGTATAGATTGTTACGTATTTTTAATAGACGCCTAACTATTAGCCTACTCTTGCATATTACGCATCCCATAGCTACTTAATTATTATGCTGTTGTGCTAATTTGCACATGTTTACTTGCCCCTTACACGCTTTCGTTTCTTCCCTCTTACAATATTCTAGACTTTGTTACTGCAAAGTGTAAAAGTACTTCGGAAACTTAAGTTATAGCTATTATAAAAAATGGATGGCCACAAGGCTGGCTAATATTTAATTATGTAATTAGGTACAACACGCATAAAAATAAATAAATATAAACGACAGTAAACAGAACGGCGAAAAGAAACCGCGACTCTTTTAAATAATTTAACAAATAGTGGCTTATATAACCTGGGTTCTTACTTCATTTAACTAAGTATTGCACAAGCTATTTGTTATCAGATATTTGAACAGGGAACTTCATACTACCGTTTGTCGTAATGTTACAGTCGACACTTCATTCAAAGAAATAGTTTCAAAAACATTAAAATAATTGCGAATATACAAAGTATAGAAAAGTCTTTCATTATTTCGGTGAGCGCTATTTCCAAATAAGGATGTAATTTGTCCTGACAGAGAAACACAGTTTGTTCCTTCGAGAATTCCGGCGCCTGACATGAAAATTAGACTTAATAGCCTGTTGCGAAGTTCCAAGAATATACATTTCGCGTTCTATTCAAGTTTAAATTTCAGGTAGAACTTGGAAGTAAAGAATGCTGAATTCATTTACACAATGTTCTCAATAAAAGTTACATCAGCCCTTATTGCCACGTGAAGGCTATGAAAACATTTCAAATACGATACGTTTAAATTGTATTTGACTATCTACTGCTAGAACTGACTGTTTCAGTAGTTCACACGACAACGAGTGAAGGATTTACTAAATAAGATTTAAGACAGTTATATTTTAGGAAAGAACAATACGAGGAATATAGTCACAAAAGTTGCCTAGCTATCAAAACATTTTCTTCAATGAATAGTTCATACATTGCTAGAAATAATGGTATATCGCGAAAATGATTTGTAACAACATACCTTTGAAAACACTGTAGTTTCTTACAACCCATATGATTGGGTGATACACGTCTGACCCAAAGTAGCTATCTGCATGCCAATAACCGGCATCAAATACTACAATAGCGGGATTCTTATTGGCTCAGTCAAATAGGGTAACAGTTCCAAGTACAAGCTAAAGCCAGTAATGTTCTAATGAGCTGAACGTGTGTTGAAATCCAGCAAACAGTCAAGTTTTCCCGCGATAAATCATCATCTCTAATTACGTTAAATGTTTCTTGTAAATTGTATTTTACTCCCTATAATCAGAGACGATTGTTTGTCACGGGAAAACTTGACTGTTTGCAGGTTCCAACATACGTTCAGCTCATTAGAACATTACTGGCTTTAGCTTGTACTTGGAGCTGTTACCCTATTTGACTGAGTCAATAAGAATTCCGCTATTGTAGTATTTGATGCCTGTTATTGTTCTACCGATAGCTACGTTCTGCCAGACGTATATCACCCAATCATATGGGTTGCAATTAACTAGAGGGTTTTCAAGGGTATTGTTACGGTGGCCCAATCCCGCGGCGTCGGTGGCGTCAGAAAGACGGTGAGTGAGTGCTGGGTAATCAACAAGTCAACAAAAAGTGGCGGGTTGCGGCAACAGAGGTGTCCCAGGAATCCGATGACTTGAAGAGTTAAGTGGGTCTTAACACTTACCCAACACCTTGCAAACTCCTGGATTCAGCAGGGATTGCTCAGCCTCTGGGCATAGTTGGGAGCCAATCAGAGGGGAGGATTTTGACGGCCTGGTGGGGGTGCGAAGAATGGTATAGACATCGAGCTAGCTACCGAGGGGGGTTGGAGTTGAAGAAAAGAGAGTCGACGAGATAGTCTTCTGCTCGGGCGGCGACCGCACCTAGGGACTCTGGGTGCGACCTCTGGCTAGAGAACTAGCTTCAACGGCGGCACGAGCGGTGAGTTCCTGTTGGTATAGGGAAGGAAAGCGATCCCTTACCTTCTCCTGTCTCGCCTTACCCTAACCCTTCCACTCGCCTCTATTTCTGTATTGCTGTTATTCCTTGTTCTCTATTCTAATAAACTCTGTTACCTTTAATCTATGGCTTATTTATCTTCCACCTTCCCGGTTAAACATTGTAACAGTATGTTGACACAAAACATTTTCACCTGTCATGTCAAAATGTATTTAAAAACACATAAGTTACAGGAAAATTTAAATAAATACAAACTGACACGGATGTTTTACTATCTCCTACCATTTTACAAACAGGTAAAATGCGTGAATTGACTATTATAAGCTAGACTCCACTATACTATGTTTCCTTCAGGATGAACTGTTTGTTTGTTCTTTGGGCGCTGCTGCAGTGAGAATCCAGTTTCAGTCAAGGCTTGGCAGCACATCATTCCGTTTGTTACTGGCTCAGAGTGGTTTGTTTATTGGCTCAGAATTCTCCAGGATGTGTCCGATAAGTAGAGGCACGTCCATTTCGCAGATACATTCCAGGTCAGGTTGAACGCCGAAAATGTATACTTAATAGAGACTAGAGGCACGAGTATTTCGCGTATTAATCTGGCAACAGCCTAGACTTCTCAGACCTATACACACACTGGCCAAAGTCATCCATTGGCTTCTAACCGTAACACGTGATATCACCACGACTTGCTTCCGTATTTATCACTGGCTTGCAGACGTCAAAGATGTGTTGAAACAGGTGTCGTCTAATCACAGAAGGTGTTTTGAAGTATACAATATTGGTGTTCAACCTGACCTAGAATCAATACGTGAAATAATCTTGCCTCTAGTAGAGGCATGCAAAATTCGCATTATTTCTTGCCACCAGGTTGGACTCCAAATTGTTATATACTCGCCCAGTTTCCCCCATAGGCAAACATTGCCGCGGTCTGCCGGGTAAAACGCATCTGTACAATAATTAATAGTTGCATGTTTGAGTGACCAGCCTGCTGTAAACACACGTATCTGACATCACATGGAGACTACAGCCAGTGTCATCTCATACTGTAATCCTGTATATATAGGACTGCTGAGTCTAGTCTGTTACCTAATTACAACGCGGATTTTGCAGGTATCTAGTGATTAGCTGGCGGCTGTCACGAAACGCATTTGACTACTGCAATAATTCATAGGACTATCGCTAGAGCCAGTAATTTCTTGTGGAAAGAATTCTGCAACAACTTGTTTCAATGTATTACATGCATACCTGCAACACGGCTCCGTAATTATTGGTAGGATATAATATTGGAATAATATTATTAATAGGCAGAGCCACGATTTTATGGCGAAAAGATTTTTGCAACATTTGGTTTCGATGCGTCATGTGCACACCTGCAGATCTGCTACATCGTTTGTGATTGGATGATTTTACTCTCACTTGCCTTGGCAAATCACAGTCGTATGGAGTCACAATAATCTTATTCTGATTAGTGTAGTCAAATGAGAGATGTATCTGAACAAAGACACGCTGCCAGTAACCATGAAGCAGACCTGCCGATGTGCATAGGAGTCACTGAAACAAAGTGGGGCAAAAATCTTTTCGCGATAAAATCGTGGCTTAATTAACATGGCAGAGGCGTGGCTCATTTGACTGCACCAACCAACAATGTCACCGCGACACCACACATGCAGGTAGGACCACGAGACGCCGAAAGATAAATACTTCCAATCACTGACCATGAAGCAGAGAAACAGGTGTTCACATAAGACATCGAAACAAATTGTTGCAGAATTCTTTTCACCAAAAATCACTGGCTCTAACTATCGCTTGCTGCCAGCTTGTACGGTTGTAAGCCACTGTCTCCAGAGCGTGTACAGGACTGAGAAATCTAGGCTACTGCCAGGTGAATCTGTAAAATTGACGTACCTCTACCGATAAGATGCAATACAATTGAGATCGACCCAGAAATATATGTGTTATCTAAATACAGTTTGTGCTGAATTTAAACCGCGAAATATCTCAGTCCTTAGCATCATTTTTCAAAACGGTAACATTTTTATTGTGACATGGCATTATAAGATCAATATGAACAGAAAAGTTTTTTTTAAACATACACCATCGCAGACGAATGTTGCCATATTGATGAAAAACTCACAAAAACAAACGAAGAAAAGTCAGTTTTTTTGTTTTTCTACAATATGGCAACATTCGTCCGCAATTGCGTACATAAAAAAACTGTACTATTTATAACACGAACTCATTGTAGGAATCGTTCAAAGATAACATGATCTTTATAACTAATGGTGCGGTCACGGTCGTAGAAGAACAGGTCTGGACCACGGCCGTAGAAGAACAGGTCTGGACACTCGCCTATCTAACAATGTATTTTGCTTGACCCCCTTGTTGTTTGGTTGTAGTTCGTCAAGTTACCGAGATTGTCGTACTTTTTGGCGCTGTTTTCCGGGCGGTCGGACTAAATCTCCGTCCACTTTTTTCCATTGTTGAATTTATAATGTAAATGAAGATTGCTGGAGCCTTTTCTTAAATTTGTGAGCGAAGAAAGTATTTCATTAATTGATAAAAAATACGTTTTGATAAATTGTTTACCTTAGCGGAAAGGAAGTGGGCGGAATTTAGTCCGACCGCCGTAACATGAGCGCCAATAAAACACAATATTCTCGGTAACTTGGTGAACTACAGCCAAACAACAAGGGGGTCAAATATACAGGCGAGTGTCCAGACCTGTTCTTCTACGACCGTGGGCGCGGTTTCACGGGCCTCGGAACTTGCTCAGCCGTACGTGTGGTCCATAGAGGTAATATATTTAAGGTGTCTGGAGTAGTTCATGTCGTTGCTGCTTCCTATTCAAACTGAACAGGTCGTAAAGGTTCTTCACCTAAACAACAATATCTATGCCTTGCTGTGATTGGCTCGTTAAACGTCAACAAGCATTGCGCACAAGATGGCTGACAACCCCGTGTTATGTTGCAGCAGCGGAAATTAAGTTATTAAAATGTTTTGTTGGCTACGTATAAGTAAAAATAGTTTCATATTAAAATATGAGCCCTTCAATATATTTGCAACGGAAAAAGAATGTATGCAATTTCCAGTACTCTTGTATTCATGAAGCAGGCAAGTGGTCGTTCGCGGTAAAAGTAACTTTTCGAAAATCCTTGTCACGTTCCATACGGTGTAATATTGGTTTAAATGTTTTGTGTCACGAAGAATTTTTGTCACCACACAACACATTGCACCAACATATGAGTGTGTTACAAGCTTTGGGACGGGGTAAGTAGAGCTTTCAAAAGTTACAGTTTATCGCGACCGACGCAACTTTTAATATGTAAACAAGCGCGTTCAAAAATTATAACGTAATTTTGACGTGTCTCCAGCTACTTTCCTCTGTTTACCTTTTGTACAGAGGTTAAACGGTTAAACCAAACATAACCTCAAAACACTATACCGTCGTAACCACGTAACAAAACACAATCGAATTTGACTGCGACAATCGAGTACCGTGTAACTACGCGAACGTGTTCACTTCGGCGCTATACACTGAACGTGTTTAAAAATGGCTGACTAAACCTCTTTCGGTTATCTACTTCAGGCCGCCGTGTAACCGCGGCCTAAGACGCTAAAAACGTTAAGCCTACAATGGAACAAGTATCTCAGTTTATTTACGCAAAGTTAAAAGTATTCGGTGTAAATATAAAATAACGCAAATGAAGGTTTTTTCAATGGTTTAAACAGTAAAATCTACTGAGGAGTTAATTTTCCCTTATAGCGTTTTCTTCGTATGAACCGGGTGAACAGGTACTTTGTTTTCTGGGGCTTGGAAATAAATTGCACGTGTTGTTGGTTATAAAAAGCTTGAGGTTGTTTTTGCGAAACAGTCGCACAGTATAACTATGAGTAAATTGAAATGAAGTTGATTTTTCGCTTGTGTGTTTGCATTAATGTTATTATTACATGAGATACAAACACATCTCTCGACTCAAAAGTACGTTAAAAAAAGCAAATAATGAGGTCGAGTTGACATCGTCAACAGACAAACAATAATACTATAATCTCAATGTAAATGAAGTTATCTTTTTCATGCAACTATCAGTTACCTAAACGTAATTTTATATCGCAAGATAACCTAGTTTATCACAACTTGTTTGTAAAAATGCAGTTCACGTTTCACAATATTTTTTTTTGAAGAACTCAAATTCTGCGAGTTACTGGTTATATGCGGTAACTGAAAATGTGTGCAAGTTATTATAGTCGTTGCACAAACGAATATGAAAAAGTTGCTTTACTTAAAACAGTAGGGAACCTTAAATGTGTACTGAGATTGTTCTTTATGTTATTTCCTCGTAATTTCAAGCCGGTTTTTCACAGCTAACTTACACAGTAAAACATTTTGCAACTAAAAAAATTCTTTGAAAGAATATTTTTTTTTTTAATATTACAGAGTAAATAGGGAAACATTTTCAACACTTTTCCACGGATTCAGTAAAGTTAAGGAAGTGTTTGAACACGTAAAGACCTAAGTATTTATTTATACAGCAAAATAGGAAATCTAACTTCTTGTGATTATATACCTGGAAATATAGCGAGTTTAACGACCAACAGGCTGTACTCCACTGAAATGTATACAAAATGTCCTCAGATACTTGTATACTGTCTGTTGCTACAGTGAGTGGACGGTTGTACATGTGAGAAGGTATCTCGAGAGCCTGTGAGTGTTTGCATGTATATTTGCTTGTTCTTCAGGACGAGTTTCGTGAATATTCAACCGGTCACGAAATAAACTCACATTAACAACAGTTTGAAATCTACCTTCTGTTCAAATTAATTCCTGAAACTTCCGGGCTTCCACTTGTGATGTTTGACCACAGTCCTCCCCAGTAGAAGGCCACAGTCGGTCATCTACTAGAGACCACTATGGTTCTCCACATTTCGTCAACTATAATTACTTGAGACGTTTTGCTCAAGACAGTATATTTGCAGATGGAGGCGGCAAGAGCAAAAATAAAAATTTTGCGACGCGTTTCTGACTGCCTATATGATTTTTTAATTCGAGGCTCACACATGCGAATACAAACTGCCTGAAAAAAAATTGCACAGTAGCATCAGATTTCAACGGTGTGAAAGTAACCGTCGTTGAATTATTAGGCCATAAACAACTAGTGTTTTGGAGACCATATTAGCAACCGGATTTTTGAGCAACCTTTCACAACTTATATACAAATAGTTTAAGTGATTCTTAAAATTTTACATTCCACAGAAATTATAGGCACATAAAACTTTCCGAAATTTTATGTAGCAGTAACTGTTAAGAAGTTTCGTGTTTGAATAATTCTTCTTTGACTGTGTTATTTTTAAGTTAATGTATTTATCGTTAATTAATTTATTGTAATATTTTATCCCCATTTCAACTCCTGGCTGAATAGTTATAGGCAGATCCTTATTTAAGGACGGATACTTTCGTCAACACATTTCAGCACTTAACAAGTTTCAAACAAATGGTTTGTTTTGAAACTGCGGGGCCGCGGTGGCCGAGAGGTCAGACCTCTCGCCTCCTACCAAGGCGATCCGGGTTCGAATCCCGGCCGGGGTCGGTCCCCGGATTTTCGCATGTGGGAATCGTGCCGGACGATGCCGCTGGTCGGCGGGTTTTCTCGGGCATCTCCCGTTTCCGGCGCTGCTCCAGTTGTTTTGTATACTTGATAGGATCATGGAACATTCGCGTTTACAGGGTTTTAACATGGCAAGAATACACCATTTTATATTTGTACGAGGTAAGAGTTCGTTTTGTAGACTTTACTTGTGACAACGATTTGCAACTGTAAAATTTTTTTAGCTTTCTTAGTCTTCCCACAGCGGCACGTGAAAGTCAAAATTTCAAGATACAGCAACATAACAATGACATAAACCAACTGACTCACTCTAATAAAATAATTTAGACTGAAATGAGATATTAAGGTCAATGTGCTAAAGTATTTTAAAAAAGACACACTAAAATATCCTTGTATTTTTTTAATTTCCAAAATAATAAAAATTTTCTTATTTTATGGCAATTTTTAAAATTACAAAATGGCTTTGTTAAGTAATTTTAAAAATTTTAGCATATGGCCCATATCTAATTTCAGTGTAAATAATTTTGTTCGATTATGTCAGTTGGTATTCGTTATTCGTGTGTTCCCGTAACTTTCAAATGCTGGTTTGGGAAGACGATGAGAGGTAAAAAAATTTCACAAGTCAAAATTGTAGTGAAAATAAAGTATATAAAACTAACACAATGTCGAACAAATATATAATTGTGCGTTTCGGCCATGTGGATGCCCTTAAAATATAGTGGCGAGAAGACTAGGTCTTGCACGACATGTTGCAAACAAGTAAACTAATGGTCAGTGCTATTAAAGACCAGGACCTTACGTTATTACAAACAACGCCTTTCCGAGAATAATGCTTATTGGAAAGTTGGCGACTCTTTGAAACGTTTTACCGATATAATCACATGTACAGTGTCTTTGAAGGATTATCGCAATGGGAGCGGATGATTTAGTGAAATATTGTAGACGTACGCCGTTGAAGTTGTATGTCATTTCAGAAAACCAAGAGTAACACAAAAAGAAAAAAAAAATTCTGAAGGAACTGTAGTCTACATTTATGTAAATAATTAGTTGCCCGGTCGCAGTTTGCACGAGTGGAACTTATGAAGGAAAAACTACAACTATAGCTTATATTGTTAATTAGACGTTGAGGACAGGTGAAAAAAAAATACGACTTTTCATTAACAAAGCATAACGATATCTCACCAGGTTTGAGATGTCGAGAACATCGGGAAAATACGTTTTACGCATTTTCACCCCTTAGTGCGTGCTTACGCCGCCGCAAGGGAAAGCCACCCTTAAATGTTCATACTTCGAGAAGAAAATAAACTTTTCTAACAGTTGCCACAATATGTGCGTATATAACATCAAGCAGTTCCCCACGACATTTGAACCCAAAACCTCCTTCCAGGGTTGCAAACAAATACACCAAGTTAATCCAGAAAAATTCTTAAAAAATGAAATATGTACATACATAAAGGCCCATGCCCAAACAGACATACGTACAGATACGATGGCAAAATATAGCAACCTTAAATAATTTTTCAGTGGTCGTGCTGTTGTTCGGGATCTATGGAATATTTTACATAATTCTATCCCCTAAACGATTGAATTTTGAAAAAGTCGTGAACTAGCTTTTCAGTTATTTATAACACCATTTTTTTCTAAGCCCTCAAACATAGTTAATCAAGGAATTTTCTGACTGTCGTACTTCAAATTATACTAACAGGCTGTATGTTAAACTCAGATAGAACCGTGCAGTGAGCTTTACTACAGACTTTCCGCCAATAATATATATCGAGGGCGGGGTACATACTTCAACACTAAAAGCATTAATCTATAACTGTAGGTTTCTTGAAGTCAATTTGCGAAAATTAAACAATAGCAATCCTAGACAATAGGTTTAGTCAACGTTTTAAATAAAATTGTTTCCAGTGTTACGAACTTCTGAGGCACAATTTCTGACGCCGAAACCTCGTGCATTTAACTGAGGCGCAAGAGATCACGCGTAACGAATAAGTAATTCTGGATAAAAATTTACTCATAAAGTAGGCATATAGCTACCATTATCTAGGTTTGTCATTGAGTATTTTATCCATATTGACTTCGAAAAAAGCTCGGAAGTCAATTGATGTTTTCAGCGTTTATTTATCTACCACGCACTCTTGAAAATCCCATTGTAAATATGGATGCCCGCTATTTTAGCGCTTGGCTCGTTGTGGCGATGTGACCTTTAGTACGCGCTTCAATGTCGCCCTTATAGCGTGGTCACTTATGAGCCTCTCACGAGCAGGTAGGCGGGCTCTTAGGCGCTGTAGAGTGTCTTGTTTTACGCAACAACATTTCTAAACTTTCCCAAAATATTTATGTTTTACAATACACCACACCAGACACTATGCTTAATTAATTTTGAAAATTTAGCACGACTATTATAAACATGTCTTTTGGTCACCAAAATAATGAATAAATAAAATAAACAACACCAGCCATTTTTTAATGTTACATATAAAAATACTCAACCCGATATCCAAAACAAAAACCTAGAAAAAAATATTTAACTTTGTACCAACATTATACAAATGCAATAATAGTACATTCGGAAAAAGATTACTTCAACCAATGATTTTAGACCAACTTGTTCCTGTAGCTTTTGTCAACATCTGCAGCTATGCTTCATTGTTGTTGACAGCGTGTCTTCGTACATAGGCGTTGCTTATTTGACTGCACCAATCATAAACAAGGTTACATTGTTATTAAAACACTTTATTGTAATTGGTTTTTTAAAACATTCTTATTTTTAAATACCATACCTCCGTTTGACTTCAGTTGCTTAGTTACTACAGTTTTAAAGTGCAATAATTTAGGAGCATTTTTTTGTCTGTTCTTTACATTTGCGGCTTGCATCAGGGGCGTAGCCAGGATTTTTTTTTTTGGGGGGGGGGGGAGTGTTCAAATGGGAAATTTTATAAAGGAACACCGATCCCCACAGTCAAAGCGGGGGGTCCGGAGGTCTTCCCCTGAAAAAAAAAAAGGGTTTTAAGGTGCAAAATGGTGCCACTTAAGCAGTTTTGGTATCGAGAAATTGAATATGTCAGTGGTAGTAATAATAATTTTACTGGTCTTTATATTTGGGGGGGGGGGGGAATTGAACCCGGAACCTCCTTCCCTTCCTATCTACGCCCTTGGCTTGGATGTCTTCTACATAACATCTTTCAATTGTTGCGAAAATACTGCCCGCTATGTTAGAGCTCTGATCTTTATGAGCGTAGAGATATTATTCAAAACGCACGCAGCAGCATCGCCCATACTACTTACCTGTTTTTCTTCCTTCAGCTGGTAAACAAGTCACTGGAGAACTTCTTCTAACGAATGGAACACTTAACTGAACTCTGTAACTACAAACACGTCACGTCGCAGAACTTGTGTGGCTTCTGGCGTGGCCCAAGAATATCGCCGATGTTATATGAAGTGTTACGTGACGCAGCAACATTAACCCGTGCCGTAGTGAAAGTTGTCACATTTCTCTCTAACTTTCACACTTCGAGGTCCTGAAATCACTTGCGCGTCGTTTCGTTACAAATATTGACCACGTTTTCATTTACGTGAACTTTCAGGGAGTACTAAAAAAATTCGCAAGTGATTCTTGGTTTAAAAAAAAAAAAAAAAAAAAAAAAAATATATATATATATATATATATATAATAAAAGGACCCATTTACCTTTATAATAATGTTATGTTATTTAATATGCTCATACTATAAGTTCTGTTTAGCATCTGTAAACTTGAAAGAACCGCCGTTATTAATCGTAGTACATGTCATTGTGGGCAGTTAAATGTAAAATTGAAAAAAAAAAAAAATCCGTTAATTTGTCTTATAAAACTTGGTATACACTGTTTGGCATAACTTCTGCAAAATTTTACAGCTGCTTATGTGCAATAACTGTTAATATTTTGTAATCTGTGTCAAAATGCAAGACAAAATTTACAGCACAAAGGTGAACTGGCCATCTCAGGTATATTGTAGGACTAAAAAATCTCAACTGACCATAACATAGAACATTCACACACTTTACCCTTAGAACTATCAAATTTTACTGAAGTTATACGAAACAGAATATAAAGAGAATTTTAAAAATGCCTTTTTTGTTGTTACATAATCTAAAATAATAAAGGGATTCCTTTGAAATTAAAAGTCACATTTACGATAAGTTATACTATAGACTATGCTATGTTTCAAATTGGCAAACGTATGGTACAAAAATAAATCGCAAACATAATTGTAAGAAAAATACATATTGATACAAAATGGCGGCTGATGTTATATCTTATTGCAAGGTCTATGAGTAAGCTCGTAACGTTTGATTTGTTTTAAAGGTATGGCAATACTGCGGAATTTGATGTTCGTTTATTGTCTGTCGTATTGAGTGGCTACGCCGCGCTTGTGATCACATACTGTACTGTGTGGACACGAAGAACGTTTGTAACATTCGTTGACGAAATAAAATGGAGGCTCAGTTTGCGCACGATAAACTTCCTATATGAAAAAGTATATCTGGACCAGATCTGGTATCAGGGATAGATAAATATACACTAATTCATATCTGGCCCAGATCTGGTCAATTTCAGATAAGTTGTAACTGTTTTTTCATCTGGGTTACCAATCTATTATACTGCGTTCCATCGAAAGTCATACAATGAAAGCTTCCTTTAACTGGTCTGTTTTGTACTATACATTCCGGTCACAGAATGTAGTTAAGTATAATTTTCTGTTAGTGAAACAGATAAAAAGTATTCTTAAACACACTAGAATACGAATCGTATTTACAGTCTGAAAATAACTGTTGTTAATACAGGCGCTGTAATTCACAATTTAGAACGTAAAAAAAATTTAAGTTTCGTAAAATAAAATTTAATTGTAACAAAGATGGATGGAATGTGCAATAAAGGTATAAGAATTGTCAGTATATGTATATAAAACTTGTAAATTATTCAAATAGCCGGCCGTTATCTTTATAATTAAGCCTACATGACGCAGCACATTAACAAACAAGTTCTTCACGTGTGCAAACTATATACATAACATATTTGAGTGTGAAAGGCCAATGTAAGGTACAAGTAAAAGTATTTACCTAGTGACTGTGAAAAGAAATGTGCCGTATAGACGTGAGACGTGGATGGTTAGCCAAACAATGAGTTAGCTTTAAACATTATTGAAACTAAAAGGAACTTCCAATACTAGACTGAAAGAGAAGACAACCTGAAAGCCGTTTGAAAAGCAGAAAACACAAACAGATATTACCAATAGATTCTAAAGAAAAATATTGGTATCAAGAGACAGGAAACCTTTATGAGTTCAATGACCTCCAGGCTAAACTCAACTGTATTGTTTCATCTCCAGCCTAGGCTGATTTCTCATTGACAGTTGCTCCAGGAAGTAGGTGGGTTCTGTTTAAACCTGGCTTCAAGGGATTTCAGCCGATTTTCCTGCATGTTTGTTATTGATACAGATGTCTCCAAGGCGTGTCTAATTAACAATGGTACAGTTTAAAAAAAAAGACAAAAATGAATTATAGTACGTGCTTAAATTAAAACGCGAAATTTCCTTGCCTCAAATGGTATGACGTGGTCTGAGATATATGGAAGATACGTTCGTGTTAGGAGGAAGAACTTAATATGATAATACCAGGTGTGGTCAGAAGAGAGGATAGGGGTAAGAAGACTGTGATTGGCTGGAGGAGGATATGACTTCTTATGCCATTGGTTGGGCTGTTACGAATTTCTCCAAGGATAGTCTGTGCGTCCGGCAGATACTTTTTTTGAGGAACTATGATCTTAAAGACGCCCATCTTATAGTTGTCCTGGTGTACTACGTGGACCTATAGAGGCTGTATATTCGCATGCTGGCTTTCTTCGTGCTGCGACAGCCACGTCACTCCCATATACTGAAGCTGACCTTTGCCGGAGGTCACAGCACTCCACTCAGTCAGCACTAATATGTTTGGTAGCTATCCCCTGGCAGGGCGTTGGCAAATCTGACTTCATGCACCTGAACCGGAGGGTATACCAGAAGGAACGAGTTTATAGCCTAAGAGAGTAGATGAATACCCTCTCCAGGAAGAAGTACGCTCTTTCCAATCGCGGTAGGTGCAAGTGGTGGCCTCACCTGTCAACAACCCAAAGTGTGTTAGCCACCAGGGACCACCTTGACGAGGTCGAGGTCAACCAATCTCTAGGAAACCACATTGTGGCGAGTCCTATCTCTAGGCGGATTAGACAAACGTTCCTTCTTACAGAACTGGAATATTCTAGTCTTCCCACATATTCAGGGAGCAATCGCATCGCAGCTGTTCCACTGGTGGCAAGTCAACGTAGGTACTATTGGACCATCCAAGAGAAGCACAAAACATCCATCCCCAGTAACCCTCCAGAATTTCAACCACCAACTCTCCGAGTCTAACCCGCGATCAGCACAGAACAAACCTGTTATCTCGGATCTCCTACAAGATTCCATGCATCTGAATTTCCACCCGCGAGTCAGACGGTTCTCTTTCCCAGAGCTCCAGAAGCACCCCTTCTTCTTAATCGCCACAGAGATCAGTCCTAATGGGGACACTTACATGATTCCAGGATACTTGGACCCGATATTTCTCTGGCTTCGCACTCCTCCTTGCACATTCGTAATAGTTGTTGCTAGGACTGCCTGTAAGGACACGTGGGCCTCGCCACGACCTACACGTGTCCCAACCTTTGTTATTGTGGCAGCGCTTACTGTACCTCCATCCAGAGATTCCGTATTACCATAAAGTGAAAACGGTTGAATGTATTCGACAGAAGGAGTTATGTTTCTTCCAATCGCGGTGGATGACAGTTAAAACCATCTCATTTCAATGGACACGCCTAAGGGTTAGCTACAAGTGACCACCATCCTGAGGACGAGGCCAATCCAACCCAAGGTTAGAATCCAAACTCTCTCAAACTGCTTCGTATGCGGGTCCTGTTTCTTAGGCGGAACAAACCAGCGTTCCTTCTCAAGGACTCAACATCATCAGGTCGAACCATACCCTACGTTAACAGCAAGGTTTGAGCTCCATTGAGGGTGACATCAGGCAAGCAAGGAGCCACGGCGGAATGCAAGGAAACAACTGAAGAAACAAGACAGTTAATGGTAACGCCCGCCACATTTCACACATACGAGAAACTAGAGTGAACTCACCGGGACTCGAACCTGGTCATGCTGGTAACAGGCAAGTGATACGACTACTACGTCAAACCGATCCAGATAAAATTACATGGTTGGAGCTTGAGGCTACTGCCTACCTCAAAGCCATGGCGGGAGCAAGCATAGGGTTTTACATGTTAAATTATTTCCAATCTTCCTCAGTACGTGGTAAAGCTACATATACGCCTCCATTAACTTTTTTATTCATCTCGATGCCACCCACATTGATGAGGCTCTTTTAGTCTGTTTTTTTTCTCAATATCCTGAAAGCTGTGAGCAGAAAATAAATTTTACGCATTGAAAACACTAAAAAACGACTATTCACAATATTTTTATGAAATGTTATTCAATCAAGCAAAATTTCCTTTTTCTCAATGCAGAAAGTGGTATTTGTTGGGAAGCGATGTGACGAAAGCTGACTAAGCCCTACCGAATATAATTTAACACGTAAACCCTATTCTTGCTGCTGCCAGAGCTCTGAGGTAGACAGAGCCCTTAAGGTGGCCGCCTATGTGGACGTATTTTGCGCGTTCGAGGCTTACAAGTGTGGAAGCTGTAAGGGCGACGCAGCATGCGCTTAATGCCTTACCCTAGCCTCTATAGCAAGTCACAGACCCGGTGGGCAGTCTTCTAGCAGACATCTCTCCTCTGTGATACATTCACTCGTGACGCCATCGTCTTACGACGTAATGTTCAAATTAAATGTTGGCTGTATGTATACAGATCAAACGGTTTTCCGGTTACCACTAAATGTTTTGTCACTATGGACCTCACCAAATTTTTTTTGTAGTAGTTACAACATATTTTTAAAGTATTAACTGAAAAACTTTACTGGAGCTTGAAAAACTTTTTTTTGGTCACCACAAAAACAAAAATTGGTAGGGTCCATAATGACAAAATATTTTGTGGTGCCCAATAAAGTTTTCTTTCAGTGTATCAAAAGGTTTTTTTATTTAGATTCGGGATGCAAACGTATATATCCGAAAAAACAGACTTTTTTTTTAAAGATCTAAAATAAAAATGTTCATACTGTATCCAAAAAGACCGCGCAATTGAATTATTTTCAGTCGGGAACGATTTTATATCAGCAGAAGGCCATAATGGATATATGTTTGTATAGGCGGTTCGATATAAAGTGCCCACTCAGAAAAGCCCTGCTAAAGTTCTATTTTCTCCCAACTTGTATCTTTCCGCACGTAACGGCTAACGGCGTCAAACAACTCCGGACACAGCACGTGATGTTTGCGCCTGTAAGATACGTTGTGTAGTCGATAGGTAGGCTACCTAAACAATATGGTTTCGGTTGATTTTGTATCAGTATTATTGCATTTTAATAACAAAATACTTGGCACTATATTGCGTAATTTCGCTGCCAACAGTACAGGCAGTAAGACAACTATAGTTAATGTTGAATTATATGCAGTAACGGCTAGTAGTATTTTTCAAAGGTTAAATATTTACTGCTCACTTTATTCCGAACGACCTATAACGTTGTTTGAATGCTGTTGGTAGACAGTGACCACCCAGGAACGTTGGCAAGCAGTTTTAAAATAAACTGTTACCACACAGAAAAAAATTTTTGTGGCAGCTACAAAATAATTCGTGGGTATTTACCCTGCAAAATTTATTTTGTGGCCACTACAAAACCATTTTGTTGACACAACCAAAATATTGTGGCCACCACAAAATTATTTTTACGTACTACAAAATAATATTGTGGGGAAGACTTTCTTCTATATTTTTCTTTCAGTGCAGCAGCAGTTTTGCACAGTGTTCGGTACCTGGGCAGGAGCCCTCTTGAATGATTCAAGTCGAGTTTATTACGACTTCCTTGAAATCTGTGCTCTTCGTCCCTGACGTATGAAACATTCTCTTTCTTCTCTTGTCCTCCCTGGTATTCTTTCTTCCTGTCATAAATATGTGACTGGACTTTATTTGGCATTGCAACGGAAGGGAGCGGAAGGAAAACCTCTCCTATGACGTCACAGCAGCGGCAGTTAAACTGAATGAGCGTGATTGGCTGCAGCCTCGTATTCTGCATTATGAATGACACTGCACCAGTGTCGGGGTTTAACCGACAGTTGCACGACGGACATATCTGGGAAAATATTTATCACGAAGCCAACGAACGGACCACAGTCCAGAAAATGATTTTTAAAGTCTGTTCACGATGAAATGTTCACATTTTGAGGCATTGCTAATTTCTTCGCTTTTCTAAAATGTCAACATTCCCAATAACTGCTAGTATGAACAACGGTGTTGTCACTAATATACGCTGAGTAACATTTTTTTTCGTCTGTTGCAGTAAATAAATATATTTATTTTTGGTTATCGGCTATTGAAATAGCCTAAAAATGCGATAAATTAACTGTGAATGACAGAAAAAATAAGTCATCCCCTAGAGGTAAATACGAGCAGCTAAAAAATTATTTCTAATCAGTTGTCAAGCACTGTGTTGAATATTTAATGTGATGGTTGTAACCAAATTAAATACTGAGTAGCTCATATATGTATATACACATACCGAGGGCCCCGTTCAAAGGAAAATAACAAAATAATTGAATTCTGTAGCAACGTCCACCAGTACATATGACACACTAGCCAATTTACGAGAAATAGAACATGTAAATTTTCTTATGTTAACAAAGTAGGCACTTTATTGCGTATATTAGTAACTTTAATATATACAGCAAATTTCTAAAACATGGGGCAAACCTAAGGGTGTAATTTCTTTTGTTTTCCTTTACATGAATTGTCCCATTGGTTTTGGCTCATCATTGGCAAATAATATTCTATTAATTTTCTTAGGAAACTTATTTCATATTGAGGTGTCGGCTAGTATTTTTGTGGTTCGGCGTTTAGTAATTATTTTACTGTCTGGTTTCTTGGCTTGATTGTCGTGGAAGGTTCGCCAAGGGACGCAATTATTTACCCTGCGCACTCTGCCTAGTTCTTTTTGGCAAACGTGAAGTTTTTTAGGCATTTTTAAAATAATCTTTTCATTACAACTACTTTAACTTAGAAATAGCGTACCTTTTGAGATTGGAGTGTCATTTCGTACGTACATTCCAGTTTATGAGCGTTATTTATATAGGTTTAGTAATACATTTTATACTCAATTTATCATCTTAGGAACTGCTCATGACCGAGTTTCAGGGCCAATGTCGTCACAGGCAGGAGTTGAGGTTTAGAAGTCGGACAAGTTCGGCGATCTGCGAACGAAAACTCGTACGTACTAGTTCCCTTAAAGTAGTTTCGGGCGAGCTCTGCCCCTTTTTAAATTTTTTTGCATTATGCACCAAGGAACTTAGTTCCCAGATCCCCCAACGCCAGTATACTAGTTTACTGGCAGTTATTCATTTCTTGCAGAATTTCGTAATGAATATAATTCAAATTTTTGCTCACGTTAAGTGTAATATGCTGCGCCATTTGTTTTTATATTTTATTATTATTATATTAATATTATCCAATTGGGATTTTGAGAATCTCGTATACAAATGCTCAAAATACGTAGCTTCTGACAGTGCTTTATTAAAAATGAAGGTAAAGTTGTTGAAAAAATTTCAGATGTCGGGACAAAGCAATTTGTATAATGGAAGTTGAAGGTAATTAAGTGTTTTAGGCCTGCCATGTGAAGAAGAACGCTTTAAGCAGATCATGTTTTTTTTCCAGCTTGCTTCCACATTATTTTTTTACGTTAGTAGCAGGTAGAAAAATAAATGTTAGACGGATAATATGCTCTTTCATGGCAAGAAAGGAATAACGGACGGGAAATTCTGTTTCTATGTGGTTAAACTTATCACGTAGCAGAGCAAAATTTTTAAAGTAATTAAATGGAAAATAACACTACCGCGAAAGATACAGAATACCAAAGGTATGTAGGAAATAATAGTATTAAACCACATGTAGACCTAGGATAAAACAGAGAACATTTGCCTTTCTTTTTAAAGAGCATGGTTTGTTTCTTCGGGAAATAAAACGGCACATATATTGAGAATTAGTGAAACATTTAAAGTGGTGTTTTTAATATTTATTATTATTATTCAGTTTGAGCGTAATGACGGTATGAAATGATGTATGCTTTTTCCTTTTTGTTCGCGAAGAAGGTAACAGTAAGCTACTGGTGTTATTTGGTTCTGGGGCGTCTTGCTCGTTAATCAGTTAAGGATTTTCTTGTATGCTGGTTTGTTGAAATTGAGTGCTAAGATACGATAAATCTGCTGAAAGGCGAAGATGTTGGGTTTTCACTAGCAAATGCTGGAGTTCTTCATTCCAATCGTGTACCAGATTTAGGATAAAACTGTCGAGTACCGCCTGGGTTTAGCCGTGGGACGATTACTAGCGTAGAGTTTCAAGGACAGACGAGTGCGTGGGCATTTCCCCACGATAAGTTGTTGGTATTAGATTTTCGCTCTGATAGCCTTGCCAGCTGACAAGAAAAAACATTTTAAATACCGCGTCGTGTGTACGTATGATTTGACGGAGTCGCGGGCGGAAGAGTTGGAAAGTTTCAAGGTTGAGTACATTGTTGCACTGATGTTACATCACACTCGAGACATTATACTTAGTACCTTATAAAACTGAGTCTTAAATATAATGAGCTAGTTTTTTTTTTTTTTTTTTTTCAGTTTAGTGTCGTGTTTCATTGCCTAATATGCCGATACTTAAAAGGCTTAATAGGGAAATGAGAATTCAGTATATTAAAGAGGAAGCCAGTCGTAATTACTCTCATGCCGCATTTTGCAACCAAAGAAACAAACTGCGGTTAAAGGCGAGGTCTACCGCAATTTTCATCATCATTATTTTATTTTGTATTTGTACCAGATATTTTTTTCTTGTTTTAGACATGACTAAATTTGGCTCTTATGAATTTTTTTTTACCTCTCATAGTTTTCGCGTAATGGCTTGTTAAAGTCATATTTTGCATGTTTCCGTTTTAACGACTAAACTAAAACCAACTGATATGCCAAACTAAAAAAAATCACAGTGGATAAAGACATTGCAGACTACAATGACATGCTCATAAAATTAATGAATAAATATTATTTGTATTTTTTAAAATATATTGAACTTATTAAATTTTTTTTTATTTTCAGTTTCAGCAATTTTTTAAGATTCAAGTAATTTTTATTCTTAAATTTCATGAGCATATCATTGTAGCCTGCAATGTCTTTATCCACTGTGATTTTTTTTTAGTTTTGTATATTAGTTGGTTTTAGTGTAGTCGTTAAAACGGAAACGTGCAAAAATATGACTTTAACACGCCATTACGCGAAAACTATGAGATATAAAAATATTTCACACGAGCCAAATCTAGTCACATTTTGTGTCTAAAATAAGAAAAAAAATATCTGGTACAAATAAAAAATAAAAAAATGGTGTTGAAAATTGCGGTAGAACGCGCCCTTAATATCGCATTATCTGTGTGTAGGAACTGTCCATCATTCATTCGGTGCTAACGTATAAGAAAAACAAACATGTATAAAATTTTGATCTTTAGGACGCCACCTACTTTAAGTGATTTTGTAAGTTAGAAGCTCAGAAGTGACAGAGCTATATGGGCGGGTACACGTCGTTTGTCCTGAAATCGTTTACCCTAATCGTAGGACAAACTCTATTACGACAAACGACTTTAGGAAAAATGCTGTTTAGGATAAACGACTTTAGGACAAACGAAATTAGGATTAATTATTTTAGGACAAACGATTTTAGGACAATTGACTTTAGGACAAACGAATTCAGGACAAACGCCGCACCCCTATAAGGGCTACCTTGAAACACGCATCAAATGGCACATCGTCACGAGTCAAGCGCTGAACTAGCGTGCAATATTCCTGCGGATCCTATTTTTGTAGATCTTAAGTGGTGCCCATATAATTTGATTAGTAGAAAACATGTAGCAAAGTTCAGTGTACTATTAGATCTGAATTTACATTTTAAAGTACGGCAATCTGAAAAGGCCGTTTTTAGCTACGTTAGACAGCTTGGAAACAGTGTTTTTAGTGAGCCTGATGCCAAAAAAAATACACTGCGCACTTGTACGAAGTGTACTTTCTTTTCGTACTTTGCTACAAAGTGAGAACGTGAGGTGTACTTACGTAATAAAAAAACATATATCCCCGAACAGTGCAATGTATTTAAAGCACTCAGTGATCGCAGCAGGGACTGATCCAGTAGGGGAGGAGGAAGCATAGAGATTATGGCCCCTATCGTGACTGCTCAAAAAATACAAAATAATCTGTCAAGTAAAGTATTGAAAATACTATCTCATACTATTCCTAAAGCTTTGTAAAAGTTAACACAACATTAACAGCACAATAATGTATTGCAGCAATATGGGGGCAGAAAATTTATAATGTACATAATTGATTTTATATTAGCACTAAAGTTATCACTTTTAAATCATAATTTAACTCTAAAAACATTACCACTTCTAAAAGTGTAAATTATTAGATATTATTTTAATTTTGGAAATTCCTTTAACTACACCGTTTCGCACCTTATAATCCAAAATTTCCCGGGAGAGGGCCCCCGGAACCCTACGTTTTGATTTGGAGTGTAGGTTTAGCCATGTTATAAGGCTTAGGTTCGATTGCAGAGTCATGTGAGAAAAATCTTGATGTAAAGGTGAAACTATGGAGAACTTGAGTAAAATCTGAGAATTTTGCGTCTGCATTGCACCGTCAGAAAATTGCTATATCTCAGGTGAGGTGAAGTGTTACCGCAATATTCGCGAGGAAAATAATGTCTCTTCACGCATTTACTTGCAAATGAAGCTAAAATGTATATTATTTTCCGCTTATAATGCACGAAACTTACACGACGGTGATTTGGTAATTTATATTTACTGTTTCGCGTACTGTAAAGTTAAAAAAAAAAAAAAAAAAAAAAAAAAAAAAAAAAAAAAAAAAAAAAAAAAAAAAAAAAAAAAAAAAAAAAAAAAAAAAAATGCAAAATGAACATTATAAAAATACGTCGTAGATTTTGTTTATGAAATGGTATCGTAACCATTTTGTTTCAAATTTAAAACACGACATCGCTTTCATGTAAAAGTGTACAACGAATATAAATTGTGGCGTAAATACCAGTGCAGTCTTTCCTTTACATCATGGTTATGTTCCTCCTCTAAAATATTATAAATAAATTCAAAATAAGAATATCATTCTCTCCACATGGCATTCCCAACCTCTATTTATGGCAGCCATGATTAATTTGCAGCTTGAGAAAATCTTAAGTATGGTCTGAGGACAACTTAATAAATTCTCAGTTTTTCCTTAGATTTCACTAACTTTTCGTCTGTGTAGTAAAACTTTCTCACAGTTCTCTTAGAGAGGCCTTAGATTGCACCTAATATGACTGCAATCGACCCTTAGCCGCCTCCAGGATTCAGATCTGGATTCGCCCCTGGAACGCAGTATCATCACATACCTACGTTAATGAATGACAGGACTAATCGACAAATATCACCTCATTGTAAACTGTGAGACACGTAATTGTCTACGCCCTATCGTGATCAAATATACTAAAACAAACCGTAAAAAAAACTATAATTTTGTCGGTTAACATTGTTAAAGATGGTTCACCTTAGTATTATGAGTCTTGTGCGATTCTTCTACTATAGTGAGCTGATGTTTCGCTTTTAAACTATGGCGAAGCGTCACTAGTTAGAATATATTTATCTACACTTGTAGGTGAAAATGGTAGTAATTTTTGCGGCGCGACCGTCGAGGGATGGTAACAATATGTGATATCTAAACAAACATTGTGTTTTCAGAGGAACAATTTTTCGTTTTTCAGCTTATGCTGTGTTGTGTTTACTCTAGGGAATCGGGACTTTAAGGTTTGTTTGCCTCTCCCGGCGATTTCTCGACGCGTTTCTTGGAAAGACTTCTTAAAGGCCTTTTTTTTCTGTGCGTTTTTGTGGTTTCCCCAGTTTATAAACTGAACGCTCTGGGAATATGTTGTTCGAAGAACATATACAGAAATAGCATATTTCCATAAAAAAAATCTCCCGTTGCAGCTGTCAGAAACGATGGAGAGTTATAAAGTGTCACACATGACCTTTCGAGTATTTGCTTCTGAGAAAAAATGGATCTATTTCTTTTGCGTTTTGATAGCACAAAAATTAAATTGGAAATGGATGGTTAAACTCTATGCTGAGTTATGCATCGATGTATACTGCCTAATATTGGCATTATTAACAGCAGACATTAAGGCTACGTACCTGGGTTCCATAGGTGTTTAGAAAACTAATAGTTATTAAAATACAATTTTAATAAAGACATTAATAATTTTAACCTAAATTTTTTGGAAGTCACAAATCGTAAGTTTTTTTTTTTAATACAGCACTGAAACTTTTTGCTAAAGTAATTATTCAAAATACATTATTTGTTACTAACAGATATATTATTTTGCAAAGCGATCGCTAAAAATTTATAGGCTACATGGTATGGCTACTTACAGTCTTTATTTTTTTAAGCAATCTACTACAAACTACTTGAACCATTTACACCATAGTTTGGAATAATCTGTCACAAGGCCTTACAGCAGTGGTGTCCAGACCCTCGTCTTGGGCACAGACTAGACAGTAATACAGACGTGCAATGACGTGGTGGCTCGTTTGATAGGGCAAACTTCGCCGCTTATTGGCTGCTCGAGCCTGTTGATGCCAGCACCGAGTGTGTTTGGCTCCTGCATGTTACTGCAGGTTTCCTATTGGCCTGGCTGTCAGTTAGCATGGTAGCCGTCGTAGTCTGATTGGTGGTAGGCTTATCCGCCATGTTGCTGGCCAGCGAAGCTGGCGTGTGTGACCGAGTTCGCAGTCCTACCGGCTGTTTCACTTCTGTATTTCCAAATATTCTGTGTCTTGGGTCACTTCTGAGCTGTCAAGTGACTCCTCGCTACACACGAAAATCTAAGAAACGTAGTGGTGTGAAGCACAACACATTCGTAAAGAACAGACATAACCTCTTGTCGAATATGAAGCAAGGTACATCTATGCACTACTAAAATTGCACTAAAATAGCGAAAACAGTAGATTATATTTAGTGGAACTTTCTTTTAAAACTCATGTGTCATGGCCGTCTCTGGTAGAGGGCCGTATCCTTGTATGTAAGTAATTAATAGGAACTTTAAATTTCGCTCAAATGTTGCAGCGACAATTTGTTTCAATGCGTTATGTACACATCTACAGTTTTGCTTAACGTGTCTGTGAGTTTTTCATTTGACTGTACAAATCAGTGAGTTAGAGATTTCGGTCAGCGCTTAACATCGAGGTCTTAAGCGCTGTTGTGGGGTGACATGAGGTGAGTATGGAGCAGTGCCAGAATGAAAGGGCGGGGGAAACGGGAGATCCCCGATAAAACCCGCCGACCAACGGCATCGTCGGGCACGATACCCGTATGCAAAAATCCGGGGACCGCTGTACAAATCAGAATACGGTTACTGCGAGACCTGTGAAATCTGTCATTTACAGAATAACGTTAAGTCACTGTAAAAATTTCCTCTGTCAATTTACGGAATTTCCTATAAAAATTTCTCCGGGTACCTCCGTGAATTCACGGAAACTTATTTCCTAACCCAACATAAGTTTCCGTATAACAGTTTCATCACACGGAACTGAGTCACACTTACATGTCTATAACAATACAATTGCATTTATACAGATTTGCAGATTTATCGGTGATGTTGTGATAATATGGCCGTAATATTTACAGTTGTCTAACCCATAAATTTTCGATTGTTCCTGTGCAAGTGTCCGCAGTTGACTTATGGACATATTACGTATGCTTCCGTAGTGTATATCTACTACAGACATTTCTGAATTTTACTTTTACGGACACCATTTCCGTCTATTAACGGTACATTTCCGTTAAAATTTATAACGGTATACATGAGAGTACTTCAGGTGGTACCTAATGCCAGTGGAATATTCAGTACGTTACTAAGGAGAACTAAACAACAGTTGCTAAAAACTTTCGCAAACATTAGGTGGCACTGTTAAAATATTTTCGTTGTTTTACGGAGAAGTACTGGTAAAAAATTCTCTAGAAGTGTCCGTTAATTTACGGAAGGCAACTAGCTCCACTTATGGAAACTCGCATATTTATGTGATTTCTTTAGGATGCTGGCACAATAATGCGTTCCGTTATTTATTTAGTTTCTTCCCGCAGTTTAACGTAGGTTTAATTAATGAAACATATTTATGTATAACTGTGTTACAAAATAATGTTTCCGTTAATTAAACAGACGTTTCCGTAAATTTGCCCGTAAATTCACGGAAATTGTTAACTGTGTAACGTAACAGCCTACTGGCCGTGTGTTTGTGTGAGTGAGGCACGGCGTCAAGGGCGATGTTGACAGGCTCATCTGGTGCGGTATCGCCTCTACTGCAAGACACTGAAACGACGTGCAGTGGTGTCGTACATCACTCGCCTGACTGACACTTTCAGCGGTGAACCCACCTATTCGTTGGTGAAAAGTTTTAAGCAAAGTCCATTGCATGTTTCGAGAGTAGTTTCACACGAATCTCGTGGGTAGTATTTTCAGATATAACAGGTTGGAAAAGTTTTTTATATATAATTTGAGAGGTCTTAAAATTATTTTTTCTAATTTACTCGATGCTTTCATAACTTCCTTTCCGTCATCGTTTGAAGTATATTTTCATTCCGGTTCGGCTCCATTCTCACCTCATGTCACTCCTCACCAGCGCTGAAGAACTCGATGTTAAGCGCTGACTAAAACATCTCACTCACTCACAAAATTGTTTGGTCAATAGTAAAAGAATGTTAACATTAAATCATTTTGTTTCACTAGAAAGAATATTCAACTGGCACCATACACACCAACAGTTTTGATGCGGAAGAAAGATTTTGTTTGACTCAATTAAACGTTTCTCTCAGTGTGGGCGTAAATGAATACAATGTCCTGGTCACAGTTCCGTACACAGAGCTTAATCATATGCTCACGATCTCGTGTGCTGACCACTCCGCACAGGCAGATCATTGATCATTAGATCCTTTTCCCCGACCACAATCGTTAACAAATGGTTTACGTTTTAAGGCTCGTGCTTCTAGTGAAGTTAAGCTTGTTATTACAATAAAATGGTCCAATTGGGTAACATATAACTGCCTCGTGTTGTTAGCGCGGATCTCTTCATTCGCGTGTGCGATTTTTTTAAAGCGCGGTCTCGCTCTGAATACTAACGAATAACGATAAAAGAAAAACAAATGTAAGCTTGATATGAAAACACATCCATCACACAGAAGCGGCAATCAATTACTTTGCTTAAGGCTATGTGATGGCTATGCGATATGTTTGTGTAAAAAAACTCGATTTCTCTTTAGTGTGCTAACATTTGCTCGTAAAAAATGGGACGTAACGTTACTACAAGTGTAATATTTATAAAATATCAGACTGATTAAACGTTTCGTACTTTCACCGCCAGAATCAGTTTAAAGATATTTGATAGAAAATAGAAATCATTGCAATTTTTCTTAGTTATATTTAACAATTTACAATTTTAATCTGCTGTTTAACACGTAAGAAAACATTACATTAATTGAAGTAAAATATTTCTCCCTAACCTCTTGTTAACTGTAATTAAATGTGTGCGACTTATTTATTTCAATTTGTTGATGTTCTTATCACTGAGCACAAGAAAAATCGTTACGTTTTCAGGAAAATTCAAATATTCATACTGACACTCGAACTAAGTCAACCACATTGTTTTATTCTTTACACAACTGGGAGTGTCATAAAGTGATATTTTCTTACTTTTTTTTACAAAGTTGGTAGGAGAATACCTCCTAAGCCTCCCGCCCTGTGTTTATCTGTTTTTGCGATAACAATGTTTTTAAGCTTAAACGAGAGCAGATATGACAAACCCTGTTCAGCCGTTTTATTTAAATTGTTTCTTACGTGATACGTAATTTTTCAAAACAAGAAATTACACGGTTTCGTCTAATAACTCAGTTAACAAAATTTTCATTAGGGCATAATTATTTAATAAGCTGAAATTACATTGTTTATTGTCTTAAAAAAATACCAAAATGGTGAAAAAACATTTTAAACAAAGCTGCCTAACTGATTTTTGATATCAGGTCTCGTTTAAGCCTAAAATACTATTTTCTCGAAAACAGATAAAACAGGTGAGTGTGGTCGTAAATCCAGATATGTTCATATTATTAATTCACGATAAGACATTGCTACTTCTTTAAAATATAATGATATATAATGATTACACACGTCATATTAACTACCACAGTTTGACAATTAAAATGTCACACAATAACAATGCTACCATATTTCATTTTCATTATCCCAACATATAAGTTTTTCGCTTTACCATAAAACTGGATAAATGTGGACATGTCTGGTTTTGAAAGTTTTCTCTTCGTATGGACTGAAAGGAAACAAGTTGTAGATAGTTACGTGCTGTTCATTTTAAATGTCCTATTTATAAAAACTGACTTGTTAAACAAAGATCATAAAATAGGCCTATGCTATGTCTTATTAAAAACTCTTAACTCCATTATGGAATACGTTAAAATACACACATTGTGTTTGTTACTTTTGAACTACTGCGATCTAGTTTAGAAACTTAGGAAGTATACAAATTGTCTGGGAAGAAAAAGTAACCAGGTCATTTAAAGTGCTCGCTTAACTGTGAACAGCCTATATCCACAGAAATATATCACGTGTACCTGTAGAAGTTTAAGTTTTCCTCGGAAGTAAACAATTAACTATTTTACAACTGTAACAATACTGTAATATTTTCAAACAATAATATTTTCAGTAATCTATAGTATTTACATGCTTCAATGTTGAAGTGTAAACTTTTACTATTTTGAAGGCTTACCCATGAAAATATCCTCTAATTCATACTTATTACATTCATCGAACTGAAAGAAGAAAACCTTTCCGTAACTAAAGTTAACTCCCAAACAACATAAGTGCAATAATTTTGATTTTTTGTTTAAATATATTCACTACAATTAAAAAAATAATTCATGTTTAGTTTTATTATTGCTTAAAATGTTATTAAAATTTACACTGTTACCGTCACTAAACACCTCATAACATTTTTTCGTTGAGTATTAATTATTTGTTGTAATGTCACTTCCTGCCAAGACTGAAATCTTGGAGTTTAAATGGAGAATCAGTGTTAAGTAAATCAATTATAAATAGGTTAATTTTAATAACTCTTAAGCAAAACGAGCTGTACTATTTATGTCCCAAGGAATACTGTAGTATGAAGAATTAAAAATACAATACAATATTCTCACATGATTTTTTTCATAAACTGTAAATTTAAAAAATTAATTTGATATTTAAAGAATTGTAAACTAAATTGAAAAAAAAATCCTGTCATAGCAATATTATTCTTGATTACCCAATTATACTCTACGGCTGTAAGCCCGTAAGACCAATTTTTAAACAAGTAAATACGTTGAACAGAAAAGGTTTAAGTTTAACAGGTCATTGCGAGAGCGGAAAAATTCGCGAGTTAATTGAAGTGTTAACTAGCGTCGAAGAGTAACTGTGTACACAAAGCATATATTGTTGTTCATTGGCTGGTTAATGGCATAGCGGTACCACACGATTGGACTAGCATTAGTTACTTCTTTATTATTGGTTCAGCCCCCCCCCCCGGGGGGCAGTATTTCTTTGTTAGTCTTTCTTAGTCTCTTTCTAATATTTCTGGGACGACATAATATTACAATGGCGCATATCCACAATTATACAGCTTGTCATTCTGTCCCATCGTAAGAAACACTCGAAGATATTTTCAGTTTTATTGTTTTGCGGGTTGTAGAAGCGGCAGAATGCAGGGATGGAGAAGACGGAGATAGACCGGTCAAATGCAACCCACGTATACAACGGACGAAGATAGAATGTAGCCACCAGGAATCGAATCCGGGCCGTCAACACACGAGGCGAGTGGTCTAACCACTACACCATCGCAGACCCCGATACACTTTTCAATAAAATGCAATTATTTTAAACGAATCAATTGTCAAATAATTTTTCCAACTTTTTCTTATTCAAACATTCACTCTTGGTTCTATGTACTGTTCAATTCGATTCTGCACATTGTTCGTTGCAAGATTATTCTGTATTAATTGGACGATGTTATACCTTAACAGACCATGTGACAATTTTATTCATCAGTAAACCATGCTATAAGTTTTACAGATTTTAAATTGTCTTCCAAAAGTATTTAGTGCTATAAAATTAATGCTTACGTCTAAAGAATACATGATTAAAATACTTTTTGTAAGACTGTTTCGAAGCAAAAATATATTTATTACATATCTCACAATTGGCACTTTGTATGTTTATGCAGAACACTGCCCAGTTAACATTCTCAGATTGTTAATTTTGTAAGCAGAGTACAAATACGTAACGTAGTGGTCGTCGTCATTTTGTTCACGTCTACGTAAAATGTACTCTTTGCAACCTCCGGGCAATAATATCTCCAGTCTAATTAGTCGTCAGAATGAACTGTTTGTAGAGACGCTTACTAGAGGTTAAATTATACGAGTGAAGGTAATTAAGTGCAGTAGTACTGCGACCAATATGTATCAAGATGAGCGTGGGACTCAGCAATTAAACAATCTACAAATTATTACTACAACCCACGGCCGTAGAAGAACAGGTCTGGACACTCGCCTGGATATTTGACCCCCTTGTTGTTTGGCTGTAGTTCACCAAGTTACCGAGAATATTGTGTTTTGTTGGCTCTTCAATAAGGGCGGTCGGACTCAAACTCCGCCCTCTTCCTTTCCACTAAGACAAACAATTTATCAAAACGTATTTTTTATCAATTTATGAATAACTTTCTTCGCTCACAAATTTAAGAAAAGGCTCCAGCAATCTTTATTTACTTTATAAATTTAACAATGGAAAAAAGTGAGCGGAGATTGAGTCCGACCGCCCTAACTGAAGCGTCAATAAAACACAATATTCTCGGTAACTTGACGAACTACAGCCAAACAATAAGGGGGTCAAGCAAAATACATTGTTAGATAGGCGAGTGTCCAGACCTGTTCTTCTACGACCGTGTTACAACCGGAAGCTCCATACACTGCTATACTACACACTAGTTCAGTATTAAGTTTATTCAGGTCTGATAAAAGGGTGTGCGCACAACGCACATGTTAGCTCGTAAAAAAATAACTGCTTAAGTGTGATTTTCAGATAAGTGCCCTACCTAACAACAACACGTGTGGCATTATGTCACAGGTAAAATTTCTTAATTCTTCAAATTTTAAAGTTGTCTCTTACAGACAAGGAATTGTTTTACACGATAATTACAGTGGTAAAGAGCAATATAAGAAAATAAGCTGATTTTTATGTGTATTTTTCTTATCGTTAGATTAAGGGATTCTCGTGGGAAAGAATACTTTGCAGCAATATGTTTCAGTGCTGTATGAGCACATCTGCAGCTTTGCTTCATGGTTATTATCGGCGAGTCTTTGTGTAGATGCTCTGCTAGTTTGACTGTGTCAGAGAGGATAAGGTTACTGGGACAAAACATATCTGTTTCTTCAATAGAACCTCAGGACGCAGAGAGTTAAAAACATTCAGTCACCCGCCGACCAGGATGCAGAGCTATATAGGCACTGAATTAATTTGGTGCAAATCTATTTTCCCAAAACAATCAGTGCTTTACTTATTTTCTACAATATCATTTTAAAATGTGTGACTAAGGAAATATGAATGAATAAATAAGTATTTCCCTCAATATATGAATATATATATGCTATACTCAGAAAATATGAATAAATGAATATAGGATATTCCTACATATGTAACTTTTTTTCAAATTTCCAATTTTATAATTTTGATATATATACACACCACATACACACTCAGAAAATATTAGTGAATAAATAAGGAGTTTCCTAATATATATGTATGTGTATATATATATATATATATATATATATATATATATATGGTGTGTGTGTGTGTGTGTGAGTGTGTGTGTGTGCAAATAGGCCTGCTTGTTTATTGCAATATTTTGTATGTATGTTATCCTTAACATTTGTTGAGCTATGTCTTAAAATTGCAGAGTATTCATTAATTTTAACATGAATTCCCATGGAAGCTAGGTAGCACATAGCAGAATCCGAGCCTAATGCGTGACAAACTAGACCAGTTTTTGTAGATGTACGCTATTGCTCGCAATTGCGTCTGTTCAGAAATTTTTTTGTGTAACACGACATGCGCTAGGATGCCTGATTTTCGCGAAAACAATTGTGCGTCAACTTGTTTCATTGCCTTATGTGCGCGTCTACAGGTCTGCTTCATGCTCAGTGATGGGTTGTTGTAGTTCTCTCACGTCTTAGCATTCTACCCGCCAATAACAGACATGTGCTGACATAGTAACCTTGTTCTGGTTGGCGCAGTCAAATGAGAGATGGTTCTTCGCAAATAAAATATAGCACAAATAAATTTATAAATAAATATATATGTATATATATACATATATATGTGTATATATATACATATATATACACACATATATATGTATATATATATATATATATATATATGGTCCGTATGGACTCCAAAACTGCTGGAGCGATTTTGACGAAATTTTCAGGCAATCTTCAGATTAACCCAGCGGGTGATCCTGTGAAGTTTGGTAGCGATCAGATGAACATATATATTTTTTTTTGCTTTATGCCAAATTTGTCATATTTTCTCTACACATTAATTAATAATTGATCGATTAATTGATATTATTAATTAATTAAGTACGATCGAGACTTGGAAGTGTGCGGAATGTCAATGTCGATAATTAGTGCTACCCGGTTCTCTAATATATTATAAATTTTTTATAATATAAAATGTAAACATTAATATAAAATTTAATACAATAATAAAATATACACTATAATAATAAAATATATATAAATATAATATAAAAAATGGTAAAAATATAAATATAAATAAATGAAATATATGGTATGTAACATTTATATAAAATACAAATAAAATATAATCATGAAACAGAGAATATAGGTGCAGAATTCTTATCGCTAAAATCAGAGGTCACTATACGTACACAATCGATAGTCACTTGTGATGTAAATGTTGTAATAAAAAATAAACAATGCAGTAGGTTGGTCCAGAAGTTAATTGGAGCCGAGCAAATTACCACGACCCACGACCCTGATTGTTCTGGCCAGCCACGTTTCTAAATGAAGCAAGTTGGGCTGCTGTAAGTTGTAACAGCTGGGCAAGGCGGAGTTGGCCGCGGTCTGGAGTTCTCCAGGCCCGCATAATTCCAGCCGCAGCTGCAGGAGCCGCGAGCTGGAGAGGTTTCCCTCGGGTACAGCGTGGATCCGTGGAGTCCCGCGCTGGATTCCTCCGGGAGTCGATGTCGCACACCACGTGGTTAACCTCATTCCCTCGCTACTTGCTATGTTAAGAGTCCTATAGCTCACGAACTGTGCCGCAGCGTGCAAGGAGAAGGTTTTTTTTAAAGAGCTCGTGACAGTTATTATGATGAATTTTTCTTAATTCCTTCCTGATTAAAAATTCGGCAAGATTTAATTGAACATTCTTCAATTGGGATGTAGCTAATTACCTTACCGTTTATTACGTACGGTACATTGCATTCGGAAAAATGAAACGTAACTATGAAATAATTAAGCTAATTTAAATTAAATATATGAATTATCTTCCACCTAATAATAAACACTAAATAACTCCCATTACCAATGTAATTAAATGATACACACCTAATACTTAAATGTAATGTTTCCAAACAGAAATATTGCCGGTTATTCGTAACATACTTCAGTTATTAGGCCTAAAACAAAATGGAAATTATTTACAAAATAGGTGACGCAGCCTCTTAAGTGTATATGCGATTCGGGATAAAGCGAGCACTCAGAAAAGCCCTTCTAAAGTTCTATTTTCAGCCAATTTGTATCTTTCCGCGCGTAACGGGAAGCGACGGGAAATGTCTAACCTCTCTGGACACGTCACTTGATGTTTGCGCATGTAAGATAAACTGTGCAGTCAGTATGAATCGATAAAGTTTGATAGAAAATTATTTACTGATTATATATAATATAATCATGTCGATTTCGGTTGATTTAATTTCAGTAATGTTGAATTTAAATACGAAAATACACAGAATCATATTGCCCAATTTTGTTGAATTTTGTTGAATTATATAACTAAAGTGAAAGTCAAGATGGCCGATTCCAAAGAACCAGCTGATTATGTAAGCTAGAACAACAAATGTTTATATCTGAGTATCGTTTTGTTCTCCAGTATTGGGATTTCGTGAAAATGTAACATGTTTGTCTTAAACGTATACTAAAAACCTGTTAAATAACGTTGGAGAAGTATTCGTAAACTAACTATAAGTTGCGTTAATAGATGGCGTTGCTTTTGTTCTGAAAAATATAATAAATTAAATATAAATTAATAGTTGGACTTATTTTTGGAGTATTTACGTGATTGACTTTATGAAGAATTTATGATGATTGATATTATAATACTTCCGTTTCAAAAACAGATTTTCAATTTCTTTTTCAAATGTCGTTACTTTAACTTTATGTTTGTATTTTGTATCGGCGATATATGTAAAGTAAAGGAAACATAAAGTCAAATGTTACATTGGATTACAAAATAATCTTACAAAAAATTTTAAGCTCAGGCAGTTTTCCCACAATGACATTTCAAAGTCAAATTTGCATGTTTTTACTTTATACAACCCCCGGAAACCATTTAATAAAATAAAACGAAAGAATTCACAGCGAAAGTACATGTCACATGCTAGGGCTTTATGCATTTAAAAACTCAATACAAAATATTTTAGTATTTAAAAAAAATTTAAAAGTGACAAACAAATAAAATTTTTAGAAATTTTTTAGAAATACTAAACATTGATGATGTTTGTGCACGTAGCGTAAAGGTAGAATCACTGAGGTTGCATGCAAGCATTCACAACCACGTACATACGTAACGTAGTTGATCAACTGACGAATAACCGAATAACGAACTGTCAGTATCGGCGTACTAGAACTCCCATTGGCCCAGTTAAATGTGAGACTACGATTAATGTAATATTATCTTTCTCGTAGAATACGGCATTGGAATCCAGCAGTCAACAATTTCCGCGATAAATCACTCTCTCTAATAACAGGTTCACCACTTAAGGGGCCTGTCTACCTGCGCTTCAAATATTTTGCAGCGAGTTACGACTGTTATTTTTATAACAAAAATATTCAACGTACTGAACATTATATTTGTACATTTACGAAAAGAACACAAACTTCAAGCTATGTCTCTATAGTTTTAAACATTCGGCACGTTTATTAGAAACATCATTTTCGGGCCCCTCAAAATGTCCAAAAATTGTCTTTCCAACCTACCGTATTTCGAAAAATAACAACTGGATTCAAAAACACACCTATAGAACCAAGCGTTAGACTTTGAACTATACTGCCCACAGATAAGATCACGTGGTCACCGCTTAGAGTCCTATTGGAAAGAGGATAATATTAAAGCACTGCACGCCAGCCTATCTAGGTAGGCCCCTTAAGATTGCACTATACAGCTGATGTACAAATTCTTTGTTTTAAGGCCGTAATATTTGTTTTAGAGTGTAAATAAAAATATTTGTTTGAATAACCAATTAAAAGTGTTCTTTAACTTTTCTGCCCTAAATATGATTTATGCGTTAAATACAATTTGTAAACAGTGATAGAAAAAAATGAATACTAATTTATTCTATCACAGTTTACAAATTGTATTTACCAAGTAATGCACATTTAGGACAGAAATGTAAAAGACCACATGCATTCAATTGGTTCTTCAAGCTAACATTTTTGATTTGTAGTCTTAAACAAATATTACGGCCTTAAAACAAAGAATTTGTTTCTGAATATCGTGTACAATATCTTCAGCGATACACCAAGATTACTTGACGTTCATTTTAACAAAGTCCAGCGTTACTATGTTTTGAAAACAAATTTAGTTATTTTATAAGTAACGAATTTAGTACTCAATTTCGCACAGAGAAAAAGATTTGGTACAGTCAATCATATAAGTTTCTGTATGGTCAAACAAGCGTATAAAACTTTATTATATAAATACTTGGTTGCCTGACAGATTAATTTTCTCAACAAATGGGTACAGTCCAATTAAATATACATTTCATTTTATTAAAAAAGTCAATATTTGACGTTTGTATATATATTTTTTGGGTCAACAAACAATTTTTTCGATCAAAAACATTTTTTTCTTCGCAATTACCAAATGTTTTCCTCTGTAAAATGCAGTACGATACTAATTTCTGTGACAATAAATTTTTGGATTTCAAAAAATTCTAGATATCGAATTTGTTATTTTACTTTTAGCATTTTTTTAATACGAAAATATTTTGTAATGCCTTTTATAACTTCAAGTCGTAGCCTTCGATATGTAGAGTCAATGTAAATTATTATATTACGTTATGTAGATTCAATGTGAATTATTATATTACATTATGTAGATTCAATGTGAATTATTATACTACATAATGTAGATTCAATGTGAATTTTTATATTACATTATGTAGATTCAATGTGAATTATCATATTACATTATGTAGATTCAATGTGAATTATTATATTACATTATGTAGATTCAATCTGAATTATTATATTACGTTATGTAGATTCAATATGAATTATTATATTTCATTATGTAGATTCAATGTGAATTATTATATTACATTATTCAATGTGAGTTATAATATTACATTATGCAACTAATATTAGTTTTCACGGTGGATAAAAGTTAATACAGGCAAAGTTTGACTTTGACTGCCATTATGGGAAAACTGGCCGAACTATTTTTTGTAAGTGAGATAAGTTCTCCAAAGTAAAGTCTACAAAACTAGCACTATTTTCATACAATTATAAAACTGAGACTTTTTCCCGAACGCCGTTAACCTGTCCAAAGCTGTGATAATGATTCTCGACTTCAGCCAGAGTGGAAAGTTTTGAAGATCTGGTTTTCTTGTATCGTCGTCCGCGAGGATTATATGGATAAAAAAAATCAACACGGCACGTTTGTTGCGTAAGTGGAGAGATACATGCTAAATTTTACTTATCGATTTTCTGCAATAACGTCTGTTTTAAAATAATTCCGGTAAATGTAGTAATTTCGAGGCATAGCAGATACTTGTGATGAATTTTGAAGATCATAATAGTGTTTTATGTTCATCTTGTATTGGACATTTAATGATTTTTGAAAGTTGACCTATAATTCGCTTGCAATGATTCTGCATGAACATTAATAAACGATTCCATTACTATTTATGTCAAGCAGTTTATCAAGAATATATCATATGTCTTGTCAAAGAGAAAATTGTGATAATACAGTTTGTACAAATGTTATGGCTTGGAATCTGAAATAAAAGAATTAAAGCATCTCGTTCCAGCATGGCGTAACGAATGGTAATAAGTTACCTCTCTCTGTACGCAGACAAAGGAATTATTACGAAGGGCAATGATAAAGTTCAAGCTGGAGCAGAGACAGACAAACATACTCTTACAACGCACTAAGGTACGAATGAAACGGAAATGAAAACAAAAGACTCACGTGTGTGGGCGGGGACAAACACATGTTCAGCTCGGAGCTGCGGCGCGGAGGAACACACGAATAACATTAATTTAATTCCGTCGCAATTAAGTATGCTGGGGTTGGCACACAGGTCTCTGTGGTTCACCTCCGCCATGTTTACAGCAAGTTAAAGCTGAACGTGCAAGTGGAATGAACTCGCCTAGACACGATGAAATATAGTAATGAGGCTGCGAGAGAAATAACTGATTACCCTTTTTAATATACGTTTCCTAACAAATGCAAGTATATTCGAAAGCACACTGAAATAAAAGCATTGTTTTAAATACCATACTTCTGTTACAAGTTAAAACTTACAATAAAAATAAAAAAGGACTTAAATATGGCTTAGAATCCATTGTACTATGCATACTCAAGCCCTGTCTATTCGTTAATTGTCTGTTGTTCCACTGAGTAGCAGCTAGTTGACTAATAGTCGGGGCTTGAGTAGGCATAGTATATTTGATTTTAACTGCAGGTCACTGAATTCGCGAAATTTTCCAGTCTCTATCAATATTCATTCCTGCTCCATCAGACCCTGGTCCCCTTCTATCTATCTATATATCTATCTATCTAAAACTATAAACACGCAAAATTATCGTTTTTTTTCTGACAGCTGACTAGACTCCAAGTAACTATAGGCTCGTTCGACGTCTCTCGTTGGCCAATATTGTCGTGACTTGTCGCGGAGAATACTTAGCCTACACGGTAGATAGGCTAATACACACGTAAATGACAACACACAAAAGCTCGCGGCCAATTGAATCACAGATTATGCTCTGTTATGTATAGGAAAGTGAAGCGTAGTCTGCTACCAATTGATAACGCGAATTGTGCATGTCTGTATCATTGAGACAATTTCAATGCACCCGAAACACGATATGTTGATACCTCTGCTGTAAGATGGTGAGGAGTTGGGTATCCTGCATATTCCAGATGATGCTGCAGCATCAGGTTAAGGTGATCCTGATATGGTAATATCATTGAAGTCTCAGGATACTACATTTATAATAGATCAAACCAGTAGAAGTTGCTCACATCCCTTCAACAACTAGATAAAGAGCTGACGATCTTCAAACGGCTTATCAAATTTCCTTAAATCATAGCTAAAAACACGCTCTATCAAGTCACCTTTAAAAATAAAATATCTAAAAAATATCGGTTTATCAGTTTAGTAGCTACGATGCCACAGACATATACACAAGTTCAAATTATAACACCCCTCTTTTTGCGTCGGGGATTGAAAAGTAAGGAAAACAGTAAAGTTTGGTAGCCGTTGCTAGCCGGGTTGTTCCTACAACAATTTGTTCTGTAGACGGTTCAAAGAGCATATTTGTATTACCGAATGTACTGTTCCTTCTACAGTTAATATCTAGTTACAAGAAACTTTGGAAATTAAGTTTTATCTCAAACACCTAAATTTCACATAACTAAGCGATTCAATTTAGTGTTTAGTAAAATATGAGATTTGCACATTCCACAACAGTCAGATTTAATTTGTGTGTTTTCTTTTGTAGCGTCAAAGAAAACTGCACACATTGCGTGAAGAAACTAGAGTCAAATATTTTGAAAGGGAATATGAACAATTTGAAATTACGCAGTCACAATTACTTATTAAGTTCAGCCACAGAAAGCTTATGAAACTGCGCGGGTTATTCACTGTTAGAACAGGCCACCTTTAATGTTTCACTTTCATTTTAATCTATTGTGTAACCGTTGAGTTATATTTTCCATTTTATTTGCCACAAAGCCATTAAACTCATTAAAGGTATTAACAATTATGTCGCATATTTAAGTGGCTAGCAAAAACAATCCAGGGTTAACAGGCAATCACTTATTTTGTTTGTACACTCAATTATCTCTGGATATTTGGAGTAGCCACCAGGAAGTACCCACGTCTACTATTAACGATCTTGTTGGGCTTAGAGCATAGATAACAACTAGAGAACTGATAGCCCATCCCTCTACATGCTGTGAAGTGATTCCTAGATCTAATCAGCTGTTGATGGGCACCGAGCGAAACAAGTTTTATAATTATTACTACATAGCGGTGAGCATATTGTATTTAGATATCACTCACATTTAAAGAAGCATATGCAGAATGATTCGTTGTCGCATATTACCAGCATCCATCTATTCTCGTTCATTTTCGTGTAAAATAAGAGTTTGTTTACATGTTCTGTTTACATTGTCTCGGCATTTTCGTTTTCCAGGAATTTAAAGAATGAATAAAACTGAATCTGTTGTGTATTGATTGTAAAAGATTCAATAGTATATAATTCTCACTTCTCAAGGTCTTTACAAGTGGATATCGTAACATAAATTATTTTGTAGCGGTTTTCGTATATTTTGCCTATCGCTAGATGCAGGTTTCACAACAAGGGCACCAAGCTGTCTCTAGTTATCCATGCTCTAAGTTGTTGGGTGTCTATGCTTCTATGATGTATATACAGGTTACCTTAGCTTTCTCCACAGTCAAAATACATCATTTCCCGCTGTTTTAAGAGCGAGGGATAGTCACCATTTAAATTTTTTTTATCACAACTTTTATTCTGGCTAAATTCATGAATCTTTAACTTAACTGCAGAATAGAATACGTATTGATAGTATTTTAGACACCATAAATCTATATTTTCCGTTACTCTTGTTACATATCGAATCGCAGTTAAGAAAGTAATAAGAATTATCTATCTGCAATTCGATCTTTAAGAATAGCAACGGAAAATAAAGCTTTATGATATATAAAATTCCCTTAATATTTATATTTTTTACTGTAGTCAGGTTAAAGTTACAAAAAATTACCTAGAAGAAAAGTTACGAAACCAAATACAAAAATTCAAGATGGCGTCTATCACTCGCTCTTAAATGAGAGCTGATATAGAGAAATCTGCTAGTTTTTGAATGGGTTTTACTGTGATAAATAATTTTGCCACGACAAAAATTATACGGTTTCATAAAAAAGTCAATTAATCAGAATTTCGTTAACTGCATAATTAGTTACTTACTGCCTTGATAAAATCAGTCAACGTTGAGAAGACGACTTTAAACAAAACCGTCAAACAGATTTTTGATATCTACTCTTGCGTTTAGGCGTAAAAATTAAGATCGTTAAAAAAGTATAGAAAAAAGATAACATGACCTTAAATAAACCACTTCACTATGGATAGTTTTTTAGACTTCATTCCTTTAAATATTATTGGCCTCCATGAAACGTAGAAATAAATTATCCAAAATTTTCGGTATTTGAACGTTGAAAATTGTTTTATGGTAATTGGATACCGTTCGGCTTATTATTTTATTTTTTTAGATACTTCTGGTTAGTCAGTTAACTCCAGAAGGGGAACAATTTTAACTGAGTAAATATTATTTATTGAAATTTTTGTATATTGTGCTGTTAAAGTAACAATTTTTTTGTTACTGTTGCATTATTACAAAAGCTAAACAACGTACCGAAATATAACTAGGGTGACGACGAAATGCTATTATTCTCCATAGTTAAAACACATAGTTGGCAAAGTACTTAAACGAAAATTTAATACAATTAAACACACTGGTATTTTACCTGCCAAGTTTTGAGTGTATTTTAACAATTACAGGTAGGCAAAAGGGCTTTTCGTGGAGATACCGTTAGACATATCTTTGAATAGCTAAAGACGCAGAAATGTTATCTACAAAATTTCTGTAACGCAAGGGTTTTACTTTTTCTTAAAATGGCTACACAAATGTTATAATTTTAAATTTGGCAATTAAATACACAAAACCTATATAACCAAAAAAAATAAAAAATTACTTTAGGAAACATGTACTCCTTATAATGTCTAATGGTTAGAGACCCTATGTTATGACGAAAAGAATTATGCATCAAGTGGCTCCAGTAATTTATGTACACAACTGTATATCTGCTTCATGGTCAGTGATTGGACGCTTGTCATGGGGTTGTACTGGCATATCACTGGCGTATGATGTCACAGTAACCTTACCCTGAACAAAGACACGCTGCCAATAACCATGAAGCACAACTGCCGATACGCACGTAAGACATTGAAACAAAATGTTCCAAAAATATTTACGCAACAAAATCGTGCCTCAACTAATGATTGACGAAAATTCGGAACTGATATAAAACAATTAGGTGGGAGCTACCCAACGAACTTAAGAAATACGAATTTCAAAATTAGACTTACTATATACTTACTGGCGATCATGAACACTGCCAGGCTTTCTCATTGCAGCAGTATTCTTCCAGGAATTTTATAAATTCGTTATTTTTTCTGAATCCGTTTGTGTTGTCCTTGCCTTGTTGGTGTCGTCCAGTTTTGACGGAATTAAACCATTATTGTTAGGGACATGCAAAATTCGCGTTATTCTGTGACAGCTGACTAGACTCCAAGTGACTATAGGCTCGTTCGACGTCTCCCGCTTGCTGATATTGTGACTTGCCGCGGAGAATGCTTACACGGTAGAGAGGCCAATCTCTGTAAAGACGTAAGACACGTAAATGACAACACATACAAGTTCGTGGCCAATTGAATCGCAGATTATGCTCTGTTATGTATAGGAAAGTGAAGTTTAGTCTGCTAACAAATGATAACGCGAATTTTATATGTCTCTACTTACTGTATTGTTTTTACCTTTTTGTACTCAATTTTTTTCCAACTTCCGTTAATTTACATCAAATTTCATATTTCAGGTTTATAAGTAAGCTATATTCTTGTTGCACACAGGCAATTCTGGCTTCATATTTCTTCTATATTTCTAGTGTACTTTCAATGTACTTTCAATGGTATACTGATGTAATCAGGATGGTGTATGTGCACATTTCATTTTATATGAATAATATTGCAGTTTTGTACCTAGGAACGTCTTTTACCAGGAAGTCTGTCTGATCCTCGGCCAAAAAGTAATTATGTAAAATATTTTACTTGTTAAATAAAGTTTCTTTCTTCTATCTTTCTTAGTTATTTTATGTTATTGTGGCTAACCAGAGTACTTAGCAACAATCGCTTGCAATAGCTACTGAACATTGGCCAAACACACGCATTGCAAAGTTAGTTCAAAGATCATAATTTACTTGCCACTGACAAGGAAGCTATCGTATTTCCGTGGCTTTGGGCTAAGCGAGTAAGACTGTTAATACAGAGAGCTGAGAGCATATCTCTGACCGACATACGAGTCTGCTCAGTAGCGCGGGGTCTTGCCAGGGTGGCAGGTGCCTGGGGCTTGTAATTAACTACGTTCAACCAGCCGTCCTCGTAATAACCCCCCTCACACCCAGCACGTCACAGCCGCACAGTTGGCAGCCCTGCCGCCCAGCTTTCCGGGCACGCCGCTAGGCAGCGCCACCAACATAACCCCTCGTCTGCCGCCAGACTCAGCGAGGATACAAGGTCAGAGTTGCAGCCAGGCCCTTGTAATTGGGAGAGGGAAAACGAATCTTTAAGAGAAGTCCTTCGCGGTGTCAAATTTCCACCTTTGACGCGTAGGAACAGCGTAGCGATAAGAGCCGGTGTCCCACGCTTGACGAGAAGTATATCGCCTCTATTCGCAGCGCGCCAAACTGGCGTGCAAGGTTTCCGTTGTAGTCTTTTTACTATGGGACTTTAAGCGGTGGCTCCAATATTTTGTTTTGGAATAGTTTTAAGTAAAGACCAACGCATGCCTCTCGTTTTGCACTTTACGAATTCAGGTAACATTCTCGGAGTTACAGCAGTCTAAAAAACCCGATTTTAGCCATTTTGAGAGGCCCGAAAATCATGTTTCTAACAAGCGTACTGCATTTTTGAAAAACTAGAAGCATAGTTTCAAGTGTGTGTTCTTTTCGTA
>PNEQ01133596.1:0-50206 GCA_003012365.1 Medauroidea extradentata | reverse complement strand
ACACGTCACAGGGAGGGGAAATGTACTGCGCCTGACATGAATTCATGGCACACGGTCAGTGGATACATGCTACTCGGCCACGACAACTTGTCCTCCCGTGAGGGGAAGAAGCGTGGCACCTGTAGTAGGAAGACACGTCACAGAGAGGGGAAATGTACTGCGCCTGACATGAATTCATGGCACACGGTCAGTGGATACATGCTACTCGGCCACGACAACTTGTCCTCCCGTGAGGGGAAGAAGCGTGGCACCTGTAGTAGGAAGACACGTCACAGGGAGGGGGAAATGTACTGCGCCTGACGTGAGTTCATGGCACACGGTCAGTGGAGACGTAGAGCTGTGAAAACCGAGCCAGTTGCCTGTGCCACAGTATTATGGCAGGTACTGTGGTGCGCCACACCAAAAGCGCGCGGTCGTCAAGGACAACACATGAGTATTTTCTCATTTTTCCCACGGGACTAGTTGTCGCGGCCGTGTAGTAGACAGATAAACAGTGCCACATAGCCGTCGTCCTACCATGACAGGTGCAGGACTCACTTCTGATTTGGAGAATACTCTGGCAGAATAGATTCTCTCGGTTTTCTACCATCCCTAGTTATTTTTCGTACCCGACAGAAGGGCGTGGGATTATGTTTCATTAAATTGCAGCTGTGATAAACACAGCCAGTGCCTGTGGTACAGCCATTGGCACCCTGAGTATTTTCCAATATTTCAGCCAGAAAATATTTCTTTCGTGACTGCCACAGAATATTTAGGAATACACAAGGTAAATTGCCGGTAGGAAGATAAAATCATTCATACATGGTGGTTTCGCTGGTCAGCAACATGGCGGAAATGCCTACCGCCAATCAGCGCAAGGTGGTTGCCCATAGCTAGTTGGCAGCCATGCAGGAACTAGATAGACACCGGCTGGCATCTGGCTCCAACAGTCTGGGCAGCCAATAAGCGGCAAAGTTCGCCCGCATCAAACGAGCCGCCACGACATTTCATGTCTGTATTACTATTTTTTTTCTGGTTTTGTAGCTAACGTCATTGATCTACAGTATAAGTAGATCATTTCTGCATACATACGTCGATGTGGTGCTGGTTGGAAACCTAAGGTGATCAAGCAAAACTGGTTACGTAACTGTGTGAAGGGCACGGTCTACAGAAATTGTCATCACCATGTTTTTATTTTGTATTTGTACCAGATTTTTTTTTATTATAGACACGAAATGTGACTAAATATTTTTCTTGAGAAATTTTTTATCTCTCATAGTTTTTATGTGTTGGCTCGTTAAAGTCAAAATTTGCATGTTACCGTTTTAAGGACGACACTAAAATCAACTGACATACCGAACTGAGAAAATTCACAGTGAAAAACAATGTTGTAAGCTACAAGTTCACCTGTATTAATCCTCAAAATGAAATATTTTTGTATTTAAATAAAAGTGCTGAAATTTTAGATAAAAATAATACATAATTCAATAATTTTTTTTTATTTTGTAGGTTAATATAGGTGAACTTGTAGCCTACAACGTAAAATTTTTCAGTTTTATTTGTGAATTGGTTTTTGTACAGTCCTTAAAACGTTAACATGCAAATTTTGACTTTAACGAATCATTACGCAAAAACTGTGAGAGTTAAAAAAATCATCAGAGCTAAATTTAGTCACATTTTGTATCAAAAACAAGTAAAAAAAAAATCTGGTACAAATTTAAAAGTAAAAACATGGCGATTAAAATTGCTGGTGACAGTGCCCTTTACACAGACTGTTACGTAACCAGGGCTGCTTGATCGCGAGTTTTTTGCTGAATGCTTGCAGACAATTCAGAAATTTAAGACTGACAATTCAAATAATCGTGAATAATTTATATGTTTATTAAATATGTTAATGAATGTGATGCCAGAAGCACACTTTTGTACGTTGTTTTTCGCACGCTTCGTATTATGTTGGATAATATTCGTTCATGGTCTCTTTATATTATTTACTTAACGTTGTACTGGCAGTTTCACTGTGCTGTTGTTTTGTTTCGGAACGTCTCAGTGTTTAGAATTTTAGCACCATTGTGCAGGTTTTGTTTGCTAACAGCAACTTACCTCTCCCTAACCAGACTAAGACCGTGGGTTATTATTAAGGGTATTGTGTACCAGTTTCAGATTTCGCGTGGGTACAGCGGAGTACCACTCTCGACGATAGGCACGTGGTCTCTTTTCGCAGTGCGCAAAACTAGTGTGCAATGTCTTCGTAGAACTCTTTTTCCTATAGAACTTTAAGCAATGACCCAAATTTTTTTTTTGCATAGCATGAAGTAAAGACCACTGCACGGTCCTTATTTTGTAATTTACAGGATCGGGTCGTATTTTAGGAGTTACATCAGCCTAAAAAAGCAGTTTCCAACTGTTTCCATAGGCCCCGAAAGTCATTTTACTAACAAGCATGCTGAACTATCAAAAAGTTGCACCTGTAGTTTCAATTTGGTGTTCTTTTCATAGATAACAGCAGTGAGAATAAGTTCAGCTGTTTCGGGTAAAAAAAAAAAAGTATTCGCGTGACACGCCACAACACCGTCCAACGGCTAAGTACACAGTCCTCTTAAGGAAAGGAACATTTCGCGAGTTAAGTGCCCTGCATGATAATTCATTGTTCTGTGCGTATTTACGGCTCATCTGTCCGTTCTTTGTCTGCTGTTCCAGTAGGTAGGAGCTAATGGACAAATGTTCGTGGCGTGAGTATGTACAGGCCAGTGGAGTCTTACATGCAGGGCATTGAACCAGCGAAATGTTCCTTTCCCTAGTTATTGCGAGAGGAGAGATTGTATTTATTATTTTTATAATAAATTGGAGCTAAATGGTTTGTAAGTAATAACACCGTAGCTAAGCCAACAGATCCTCAGCGTACGAATATGCGGTATGATTCAAATTGCTGTTTTATAATGAACTGAGTTCAAAGGCAACCTTGATGTACGTATAACATGTTCCATCGCCTCTACGCGCAGCGACGCGTACCAGAGTACAAACTTCCTGTCGGAAACTTTCCTCTAGAGACGTTCTCGAAAAGTGACTCGGTTTGCTCGGATAGATCGTACTTTTAACTTGGGTTGTTGAATAAGTGATCAAAGTGAAACTTTCTCGTGTTCGACAAGTGAGCTGAGATAAATCGACTGACAAAACTATCAACTCTGGGCTAACCCTTCTTAAAATATTTTGCAGGTAAAAAGCAACGCTATCTATTGACGCAACAAACAGTTCACTTACGAACACATATTTCAATAAAGCTTTTACACGGTTTTAGGAAAACATTTTTAACTAATATGTTTAATTTTTCATGAAATACCAGTACTCCATAGTAAATTTATACTTAAAAACACTATTCATAATAATAAATGTATTTATATGCTTTCTGCAAAAGGACATGTTCATTTTGAGCATAGGCTTTAAGTTTTCCGAAAATGGTATAGTCAAGACTGCTTTAACTTTAGCATTGCAGACTCTATTGTGTGTGACTCCATAAGAAATCATGTGTTGAAAACTATCATAAAGTCAAATGCTGAACTTTTCAATTGTGTAACCATCTTAAGAGGCCCTTCCAGTGTTTCAGGCGCATGTATGCAACCCGAATTAACACCATATAAATCAAGGTTAATATTACCTTCGCTATAGCTGTAAGAGTATTACAGATATCAAAATTATCTTTGTGTTTTATGAAAGACACAGTCGTTCTTATTTCGCTGCGTTCTGCAAAATCTAGTACAACAAACGGTCACATCAGAAACCTAAGATCAATAAAAAATTTGTAAAATGTATAGTCTACCAGTTTTTATAATTAACTTCGATGAACGCAGCGAAAATAAGAACGACTGAGTCTTTGATAAAGCGCGAAGTAAATGCTGATATGTGAAATACTCTTACTGCTATAGCGGAGGTAATATTAGCCTTGATTTATATGGTATTAATGCGGGTTGCATACATGCGCCTGAAACACTGGAACGGACTCTTAATAACTGCTACTAAACGTTTTGTTGATATTTACTCAACGAAATATTTTTGTGCTCACCACATAAACTTGTGGTGTTACCATTAAAATGTATGATCTTGGTTTTACCGCTCAATAAATTGGCAGGGAAGAGTTCCAACATTTTAAATATTGTTTTCATATACACAGGTTGTCCTGAAACAAACTCATAATTAGCACACCACGCGAATCCTGGGCTAAATTTAAGACAAAAATGTGAGTGGCAAAGTGTTGTACGATGACATTTTCATTCACAATATGGCAACACTGCACGGAGAATGTCCCCGCTTGCACTCCACTTCCAGGTATTATTTTATGTATGTTACGTCAAGTAAACATAGAGTCATGTTTGTACTAGTTGGTATTTTAACCTGCACCTATAATATACAGGTCAGATCAGTAGTTGTATGATAAGTAAGCTACCTGTGGAGTGCAAGAGGGGACTAACTACAGTGGTATGTTGCCACATTGTGCATATAAAATGCCATCGTACAACATTTTTCCACTCACATTTTTGTCTTCAATTTAGCCCAGTATTCACGTGGTGTGGATATTATACGTTTGTTTCTGGACATCCTGTATAGTTATAACTTCTGATGTTTGGTGAAAATAAGTCTACACAAACTTATTTCAATGCCACGTGAACATGTCTTCAGCTTTGCTTAATGGATCTTTGAAACTCTCAGCGCGCATTAGGGGTTCTACACGCAAGTCACAGACGTGTGGTGTCGCAGCAACCTTGCTCTGGTTGGCGCAGTCAAATAAGAACTCCTCTACGTAAAGACACGCTGCCAATTACCATGAAGCATGGCTGTAGATGTGCTCGTAAGACACTGACGCAAATTGGTGCAAAATTCTCTTCACCAGGGACCTGTAGCTCTAGATATAATCCTCCTTATGCGGAAATGAAAATGATTGCAGAGCAAATTGACACCGTTGTGAAAATTTGTATTCGCATTCTGGATGTTGCGGAATCGATTTCGTTTTGAAATGGTTTTCTATAACAACTTCAGGGGATTGCTGGTCTTGCTCTTGACTAAAGATCGTAATGGACTTGGACAATTCACGTTTTCATTAGGCACAAGCAAGACAAGAATTCAGACAACTATAAGTTCGTGTCACATTTGGAGATGGCTATCGACTAAGTTGAAGCCAACTTGTAAGGACTCAGTCAATAACAAAGGAGCAACGAAATGCAGCCCCAATCATGTGTATCACTGTACCATCGAGCAGTCAATGAGCAGTTCACGTCTGCTGGAGTACACAGATATTCTTGGGGCTAGCTTACACGTCAGTGAACCCACGAAAGTTTCCGGTCCCTACAAATCGTACAGGACCCTACTCAGTGATACTAAGTACCAAATACATCAGTACAAGAAATATGTTAAACATTTCAATTGTGACTTTATATTAGATACATTGGTCAGTTATTGCTGAAACTACACATGCCTGATCTCTGTTGGTAACCTAGTGAACTATGTGTACAGATACTTCACAATTTTGTGAAGCCCGCAAAGTGGTTTATCACGACGTTATGGTATATCACGACATATGGTCAGTTTATCCTATACTCTTCTTTTCCCGTCTGTTTCGGTACTTTGGTTTCACCTACGGTCTAAGAGAAAGAAAGGGGTCTTGACACGGCGTAGTGCTCTCCAGCAAGAGAAAGTGACCCCTTTTTTGTCGCCGAACTCCAGTACAAATTTGGTGGAAGATTCACCTTGTTTACATATGGCGTTGCAATTTTTACAATATTATTTGTATAAAATTGTGTTATATGGTAAGCTGGTATTGTAGATATATGATTCGTGTCCATAAATACATTCGCATGTGCGTGGAACTGTGTACATAACGCTTTAATTTAAGTCGTCGGAAAAAATCAATTTATAATAATTATTACAAATTAAATTAATATAATTTTCTACGTTGTTTAATTTTTAATTTCTACATATAAAAAGTAAATTTTATGGCTGAACATGTATTCTAGTATAAATAATTGCATATACATTCTTTAGATTTTCAATTTTTTTCTTCTATAATACAGACAATACCAATATCGACTGCACATTTTAAGCTATGACCAAAAAACAAAACAAGACTAATCTTACACTAAAAGACTACTACTGTCGCTGCGACAAAAAAGGAAGTCACATTTTATTCCTCGGTGTCAAGACCTTACCTTCATAGACCACGGCCGTAGAAGAACAGGTCTGGACACTCGCCTGGAAACTTGACCCCCTTGTTGTTTGGCTGTAGTTCACCAAGTTACCTTGAATATTGTGTTTTATTGGTGCTTCAGTTAAGGCCGTCGGACTCAAACTCCGCCCACTTCCTTTCCACTAAGATAAACAATTTATCAAAACGTATTTTTTTAAATCAATTTCTGAAATACTTCCTTCACTCACAAATTGAAGAAAAGGCTCCAGCAATCTTTATTTACTTTTTAAATTTAGCAATGGAAAAAAGTGGGCCCTGTTTGAGTCCGACCACCCGGATTACAGCACCAAAAAGTACGACATTCTCGGTAACTTGACGAACTGCAGCCAAACAACAAGGGGGTCAAGCAAAATACATTGTTAGATAGGCGAGTGTCCAGACCTGTTCTTCTACGACCGTGGTTCCACTTCAGTTAACCTCGTTGTCAGTTATGATCAACTAATACAATTGTTGGAAGATCTCCAAACTTCCCGGTGGAGCAATTTCAACAAATCATAATTTGTAAAACATCACTGGCAAACAGTTATTGTTCACGTATAAATTGTGGAAAAAATACTTCGAGCATAGGCACTCTGCCCTGATCCCTTTTGCTAGAAATTTATAATAAGTGACAATTCACTGTAACACCCAGAGTTCGATTGAGGAGCAAACTTTGAAAGCCAGACACGTCCACAAAAATCTGAAAATGAGTTGAACATATTTTCTATGTAAGTTTGGATGAGTTACATAGGAATATATAGCCTGATTGTGTTCTAAAATTACCTGTCTCATTTATAAATAAGGCGATTTTTTTTTAAATTCAAAACCAGATGTGTTCACCCACAGTAGCAGTTCATTCATAAGAAGGACAAAACAACTGCTATATACTGGATAACGTAGAGTTTCGAAATGTTGTCACTGGCAAGTTTACCAACATTTGAAGGCAGGCCTGTCCGTAATATTAGTACAGAACTAGACAATACCATTTATGTCTTTAGTGACAAATGTAATATAACGTTAACTTATAGTATAGTATACTCTGTTTCATATAAATTTGGATTCATTTGACAGCAACTTATGGGCAATACTTTTTAGTATTTTGTGATTTGTAGCACAATGCAAGACATTTTTAGCTCGAAAATGAACCTGAAATGTCTACTTCAGCTTTTGTACTGCAAAGTTTGTCTTGTGTAGTGACAAAATTAACAAAATATTACAAACTGTTGCCCGTAAGTTGCTGTCAGATTTATCCAAACTTATATGAAATGGAGTATAGGAACGATATTGTGACAGTCAAAATTACGTTTGACTGAAAACCTACCACATTTCATTTTCGTTAGTATTGCAACCTATAAGTTTGTTCGCTTTCCCGTAAACTTGGATAAAGTGGATATGAATGTTTCGAAAGTCTGCTCTTCAGTTGTTGTGATTGCGTATCCTCCCATGCACGTTGTCTGTGCTATTTGCGTGTTAACTAATGACTACAACATATTATTCTTAGATGAAGCATGCTCAATATCCTCACTCTGGTGTTCAGAATAATTTGTTAGATTACACGATGTATTTTCATAGCGTCCAGGGTTGTAATCAGCTGAGAAAAATTAACTAACACTGGGACTTCTCCCTCTCCAACAAAACTAAAAATATTAATTTTTTCAGTCTTGACGTTTATTTAAAATATGTTAGTTACCACATCTCAGTTTGAAAGTATATTTTCAGAAATACCTCATTGTGCTCACCTGGTGTTGTCACTGGCTTGCTTTAAATGTTCACTGGGGTGGTCTTATTTTTCTCTTGATGCCTTTTTCTTTCGACTGGCTGAAGGAAGGTCCTTCTCTCCTGCTGTTTTTTCTACACTACATCACTCTGTTTCCATTATTGTGACAGTGATACTTCAGCTGATGGCGAAGTTGCCACCTCAGTCTTCCATCCTCACAAGCACCCATTTCTTACACGTAATGGGATGTTTATCTCGTGATATCATTACGGACACTGATACGCGAAAACTTCAAGAACATTTTCTACCACCCCACTATGTTAATTCTACATTATCATAATACTTTTATGTTTTTTAAGAATATATCTTATGTCATCCCTCCATCCAGCCTGAAAAACAGAAGAGCTGGCTTCTGATTTTTGTTTCTCCTTTCGGTAATCAGTATCATGTTTTTCACTTTATCGTGCCGGGCTACTCCAAGGTAGAACATGAGCCGCCATTTTGGATTAATGTATATTTTGTTATAACTTGTGTTTCCAATTTATTTTTCTACACTGGTGACGAAATAAGTTAAAGTTATAAATATCTTTAATTTATTTGGCTCGTGGAATTGGCGGCACTGAATTGAAAAGAAAAAGTATGTTCTATAATACAACAATATGAATAATGGAAGGATTCGTTTGGTAAAATATGTAATCTTTAGATTAAGAAGGTCATATTCTATGACCTATTATTGCCAAATTAATGAAAACAATACACGAAGCAAAAGTTATAGCAAAACTTAGTTAAATCCAAGACGGCAGGGGAAATTTTACCACAGAGTTATACAGACTTGAAATGACGTGGCGGCTCGTTTGTTGATGATGGTAAACTTCGCCGATTATTGGCTGCCCGAGATTGTTGATACCAGCCCCGTGTCTGTTTGGCTCCTGACCGTTACTGCAGGTTTCCTATTGACCTGGCTGCCGACTAGCAGGGCAGCCGGCTTACGCTGATTGGCGGTTAGCGGTATGTGTTACCGCCATATTGGTGGCCAGTGAAGCCATTTTGCTGGCGTGTGTGACGGAGTTCCTTGTACTACCAGCTATTTCACTTCCGTATTTCTAAATATTCTGTATTCTACTCTTTGACTAAAGAGAGAACTCCTCACACCACACAAAGAAAAAATAAAATGCCAACCAAACATCTATGCATAATTAAATTCATTATTATTTGTGTGTATATATGTATATATATATATTTATATATATATATATGTGTGTGTGTGTGTATGTATGTGTGAGAGAGATGTGAGAGAGAAAGAGAGAGAGTAATACGGCAGATCTGATTTTGTTAATATAAAAATCGGTTTACAGACTATTTAGTTGAAGAAATATTTTTGTTTACCGAAGAAATTAAAATAGCTGTTCACTCAATAAAAATAGTATAAGATTACAGAAACACACACTTTAGTTATTGTTTATACAAGCCATAAATATCACATATACAGAGCTGTTTCACAACTTCTGTGACAGTAAGAAATAGCAGTTTTTATTTATTTTTTAAATTACCTAATCTTTTAATACTATTTAGTGCATTTGTTATTACAAACACCAATTGTGATACAATATTCGTAGTAAACAAAAATATGTTTTAACTTTAAAGGGCGTCTAGTAAAAATTTAATACTACGTCGTGTTTATGGAAAAAATGCGTAGGAGATTAAAAATTATATCGATCGTCAAGAAGAGGACGATGACACGTGCTTAAATATGCATTTCGCAAAGTTTACGTACTCTTTACGTCAGAAAACCAAACGTAAGCAATGTCTTAAAACTAATCGTTTTCCGAACTAAAATACAACAATTTGTCTAAAAACAGCTGTTTTAAATTGAAAGTAAACGCTGGCTGTAAAATAATTAAAAGGTTTTCAAGCAAGTACAAAGTAACAACGCGTTAATTCATTTTTAGTCTGGACTGGTTCGTTCCAAATTGTACTCAAAATAACTGCAAATTTACGAAAAAAAAAAAAAAAAAAAACCTGCAAAAAAAAAAAAAAAAAAAATAAAAAAAAAAAAAAAAAAAAAAAAAAAAAAAAAAAAAAAAAAAAAAAAAAAACCTGCAAATACAAAAAAAAAAAACATTTAAGAGAGCGTAGTACATAATTCAAAGCTAAAAGCATTAATATATAACTGTAGGTTTCTTGAAGCGAATTTGCGAAAATTAAACAATAGCAATCCTAGACAATAGTTTCAGCCAACGTTTTAAACAAAATTGTTTCCAGTGTTACGAACTTCTGAGGCACAATCTATGACGCCGGAACCTCGTACATTTAACTGCGGCGCAAGAGATCACGCGTAACGAATTAGTAATTCTGGATAAATATTTACTCATAAAGTTGGCAAATACCATTATCTAGGATTGTCATTGAGTATTTTATCAATTTTGGCTTCGAAAAAAGCGTATAAATCTATTGATGTTTTCAGCGTTTATTTATCGCGCACACATACGGCCTTGCTGGGCACACTATTGTGACGTCATGCTACCTCTAGTCTAACTCTGATCAATGATTGTAACATAGGGAAACACATACGTGTTTTGAATACGTACAAATGCATATGTACACATGCACTCATATGATCCTGAACATATGTACCATAAAGTTGAACAACTTTGGCCCTTTTCGGGGTATCTTCGTCCAACTGGAAATATTATTTTTGGGGAAATTTTGTTAACACGCGGATATTTGCTGTTTAGTGCTTAAAAATGCACTAAATCCATTCAGGCAGAATTTTAAATTTTCTTCCGTAAATGACATAAACAACAAAACTTTGAGTTGGACAAAGTTAACCCGTAGGGTTGAAGATGCCCCAGTTTACGGTGCGTGATTGAAACTAACATAAATCATTTAACGTGGTACCGGTGATCTACAATTTTCAGACGTGTCAGCAGAGCCTTTAGATCCTACACCGAGCAAGGTGGCACGACGGTCACACGTTGGACCCGCATTCAGGAGGTCCTGAGCTCGATCGCCTGCTCCAGCCGTCCTGACTCTGGTTTTCCATAGTTTCCCGAGATCGTTCCAGGCCAATGCTGGGATGGTTCAATAACATTGCCACCTACTTTCCCAGATCTGTCACTGAAAGAAGTTGTATGTCTTCTTTAGTAGTGGCACTCGCTGTCAATATGATGTAAAGCCCATTTACCTTGCCTTTACATCCCACGACAGGTAACCACGAACCTTACTTACCTCAGTAGGGAAGATACTTAACAAACTTTGGTGTCTATGAAACAAGAAAGTTGCTAGTAAAAATGTACTTATATTTTTAAAAATTACTTCTTTAGCAATATGAACTAAAAACTTGAAAAATGAAATAAGACTATAAAGTTGAAATTAATACTTAAATATAATGATTTTGTTCAATCGTGAAATAATGTATTTCAGTCCAATACAACTGTTTTTAATAAGTTTAAAAAATAATAGTAGGTTACCAACTTATTAACTTTAATGTAAAACAAGCGTGGGAGGGGGATTATTGTAAAATAAACGTGAGAGGAGGCATTTGTTATCAGTTGACTTACATTTTTTATCGCTAGCTCTATTCATAAAGATAGTCATTTTGAAAAGTAAGTACAGAACACTAAATATACACATACGTACGTGCATACATACATACGTACATGCGTACATACATACCTACATACGTACATGCATACATACGTACGTACGTACGTACATTCGTACATACATGCATACACACATACGTACATGCATACATACACACATACATGCATGCATACATACATACGTACATGCATACATACGTACATGCGTACATGCATACGTACGTACGAAACTATACGGAAAGACCAGCGATGCACAGATAAACACAGTGACATGGCGTGGATTACTTGAGCCCTGCAACAGCATTTTCCAATTCTACTTGTCTATTAGATACTGTTGTTGCCTGAAATGTTGTGACGGTTTGAGGATAAGAATCCAAGGACAAAAAACTGATTTCAGACTTATAATTTTAAATTGTTCTTATAAGGTTTTTTTGCTATTCACATAATTGCACACTTATTTACTTATGGAAATAATTACATAATCCTCCGAAATGTCTAGAAACCCTTATTTACTACACGAATGTTCTTAGTTTATGATTAAGGTCCGGTATTTACGCGAAATATTCTTGCACCACTTTTTTTCGATGTTTACTAGCATTTCTGCAACTCTGCTGCATTGTTATTGGCAGCATGTCTTTGTGTACAGGCGTCACTTATATGGCTGTACCAATCAGAACAAGGTTACTGCGATACAACACTATATGATTAGCGGGTAGAATCTAAGCTGCAGAGAGTTAAAAAATTAAAATCCAATCATTGACTACGAAGACAGTGGAACAAGTGGGTGCAAAAATATTTTTGAGAAAACTACCTATCCCTATTTATTATACAAATATCTACGTAATCATCAGCTCATATGGACGACTTAGGGATTTTAATATCGGCAAGTAACAATACATTTAGCCTAACGAAGTATAATTAGCAGCTATCACAGCAATGAAATTTAAATAAATCAAGAGCAGAAAAACATTCGTGTTCGAATAATGATTTCGTTTATTTACTTACAAATAATAAAAATACAGTATATTATTCAAATATCTATAAACCAGAGTCTCTGAGTTATTTATAAAATATATCAAATGTGTGTAGTAATTAACTCCCGACGTAAAAATAGGGGTGTTTTAAGTTTAAAGTGTGTATCTGTGTTTCACTATGAGGCATCGTAGCTCCTAAACGGATGAACATATACATTTTTTTTAGATCAGGAGTTTTTGTTTTCCTTTTAAGAGTTTTTTTAAGTCGCAGGTTTTTTACTGCTACAATTTTTAGCCTAATTCTATATTTAATAATTTGATTGCTCTTGTAGGTTTAGTAAACACGTGTTTCAATACAAAGTGCAGTTTATTTACTAGTATTAAACTTCCTTTTCCGCTATATCCCACAGAAAGGAATGCTACTTCGCTGCCTCTTCAAGTTTGTCATCTTTTGCCGAAAATAAAACTTTCCACGTGTAGACATTTCGAAAGACATGGCAGAAAAATAAAAACGCTCTCAGGACGTGAATAGCCGCTGGCGCCCGGTCGTCATTTTCCGTTCCAGGAGCAGAAGAGATCTTCACACTGCTAGTGCCTCCAGTGATCCTGCGCTCCGTGCAATAACGAAATAACTCCAAGCAATATAACACATACTGTCGTGAAGCGATGTTCTTGTAGCAAATTTGCTACGTATGCTCCCGTTAGGCTGTTAACAGTAGGAAATGCTATTTATTCTATTTGTAGCAAGGTTTGGTACATAAATTTCCTCAGAAAAATATACAATAAAAATTAATAATAATAATTAATATTATTATTATTTTAATTTTTTAGCCAGTGTGGCGGGTAAACTCTTGCGCATGAAAAAAAAAAAAAAACTAAACTACGATCCTATATTAACAGCATGAAGTTCGCAAACATGTTTTTTCCCCCAAGAATGCCTTTGAGATTCCTGAAAAATTGTATAATCTTCTTTTTGCTTTAACTTATGTGAAATCTGTTCACAGGAAAGATAAAACTTTTGAAGATAGTTTTATTAAATTAAAAATAATTTATTTTCGTTATGGCCTCAGTCCCTCAATTTTGAAAGTAGTGAAATATTTACATAGTTTTTATAGTTTACACAGATTTGCTAATATTTAAACGTGGTTGAAAGAGCAAAATTTTTGAAGAAATAAAATAACGAAGTATTCAAAATTATTATTTTTACTATAAATAGCATACATACACCGCGCTCTCTTCAGCTTGTAGGTAATATGTTTAATAGCATTTTATTCACATAAAAATGTATATATTACTTAAATTTTGAATAACGTTAGTAGTATATAATAGTAGGTTCGGGGACAGCGGTGGGCAGTGGTTGGTGACCTAAGTTGATCTTTGAGTTTGACATTTGTTCTTGATCTTGACCTTTGATTCTTACCTTGACCTTTGGTCTTATCACTTGACTTGAGTCTGCTATCTTGTATTTATCTACCATCTTATGTCCATCCCCATTATGTGTCCATCCGCCATCTTGTATTCATATGTCATCTTGTGTCCATCTACTATGTGTCCCTCCACCATCTTGTGTCTGTCTGCCATCTTGTGTACATTCACCATCTTGTTTACATACTACATTTCAGCTCTCATTTGTTGTAAGGAGCCGCCATCTTGGTACTGCCACTTCGGGTGAGCATTCGGACAACCTCGGTAACCTTCTGCTCGAACTTCGGAAATCGTTGCTAGATGCACAGTTACTTGTTTCTTGAGTTGGCTACCAGAGGCATTGCAGTCGCCACCATCTTGTAGTTCCCGAGTTGGCTGCTAGGAGCGCTACTGTCGCAACCATATTTTACCCCCTTGTTGTTTAGCTGCAGTTTGGAGCTGCAATCAGGGCGGTCGGACTCAAACTCTGTCCACTTCCTTCCCACTAAGATAAACAATAGAACAAAATGTATTTTTTATCAATTTATGGAATATTTCCATCGCTCACAAACCTAAATGATGGCTCCAGCTATCTTTATTTCATTTCATAATATAAACACTGAAAAAAAGTGGGCAGGGTTTGAGCCCGACAGCTCTAATTTCAGCGCCAAAGATGCCCAACATTCTCGGTAACTTGGTGAACTGCAGCCAAACAACAAAGGGGTCAAGCAAAATACATTGGTAGATAGGCGAGTGTCCAGACCTGTTTTTCTACGACCGTGGGCTACAAGCCATGTATAAAACCGCACTGACATTTTTGTGTTAAAAATAATTTGCAATTTTTAATTTCTAATTTATTACGATTTTTATTTAGCAAAAAAAAATCAACGCTGTTTTTGTACATGTCTTTGTGTAGCCCGTGGCACTGTTCTTCAGTATGAATTATTTCATTTGGATTTATATTCTAGTGTAAAACAGTTTTCTGCGAATTTGGGCTTTAATATGCCGTTATATAAAATATATGACAGCTAAAAGAAATTTCGATATGGTAAGAAATAGTCACAATTTATATCTAAAAAACAAACCATATCTCTTTCAAATATACAAATTATTTAAGTAATTAATTTTTACGGTTTATTGCCCCTTAAAAATACAAATGAGTATCCTCATCCGTGGAATTACCCAACAAAAACTATCACGTTTCATCATTACGGAAGATTATACTTCGCAAAAAATATATTTCTTTCCCTTTCCGCATCACATTTTCTCTTATACTTTGTAGATCTTAGTAGCTGTATTATTACTGAAAGACTTCGGTAGCTCTGTTTTGGTAAAATTTCACACTTTAAAATCAAAGCTGCGTGCGAACTTCAACTAACCTGCCTAGCGAGAGTTACCCCGGACTTACGACAGGAAGCAGTATCCCCGCTCTTCTTTTGTCTGTTTTCCCACTGCTTCCGGAGAATGGTTTTTCGGTCCTCCCTCGACTGGAACTCTTTTTTTCAAAGTTGTGTTGCTCGCCACTGCGCTTGACAGATCGCTCGGAAAAGTGAAAGTCTTTTTCCAGATAAAGCCAGCTCCTTGCCAAGAAAATACGTTGATTTATATCTGGAGCTCTCCAACCACTTTGCTTCTAATTTTAAAAGAAAAAAAGGTATAAAATGCTTTCTTTGTATATTTTTACGTCTTCAGTTACTAAACATGTATTCTTAAACACGCGAGTCCATTTTAGTAACGGCTATTGTACTTATGGACTTGTAGAAAAGTATTTAGTTAACTTACTGAGCTACATTCACAAGAAAATCATTATTTATTCATTGCAGCAGAATTGCAGATGACTAGTAACAGCAAATATTTCAAAAATAACGTGAAGACACAAAAATGTTTGTACTTACATACATATAATGGAAATATCGGTTTGATAAAGCAACAAACACTAAAACGTGCGTAGAATCATCCAGCTATAGCTACTGTTAGAAATGTTTGTAAAAATTACAAGGCATCTCTCTATGGTTATACAAAATTTTGTAACTGTGCAAACATTTTCTTGTAAGATGATTTATTTGCAAAGTTAAAAGGATTTTCTTTGTTAAAAAAATTAGGACAGTTTTGTATACAACATTAATCATCAGTCCGCTGGAAATTTCAAGTTTACTACAAAAAATTGTAATCACATTTTCTGGAAAGCATTTTTTTTCTAGAATAAAGTGAATGTTCAAATTGATCGCTTGCTTCAAAATTAAAAAATATTAAATCACGAAACGGTATATTTAATATGTTCGCAGGTTTTAGCGCCTGTTGATAATAATACCTGGCTTTCAGGATTGAGCCTCGTAGTAGTAGAGTGCATAAAAGTTTCGCCTCACATTGCAGCATGCATCTTCAGGGTACAGAGAAAAAAATAACAAGTTCAAGTGTCATGTAATTCAAGGCGGTCTAGGAGTAATATGCATGGTATCTAAGTGTGCAAGAGCAGGTTCAAATCTTAATGCCTCCATAACGTTTACTTTTTTTTTTTAAGTAGGCTAGTTCCATTTGAAATGTATTTGTTCGAAAGTAGTTTAATAAACAAGTTCAGTATATTGAATTATGTAAATTGAGTGCTTATAATTTAACTTATTTCGTATTAAAAATGTATACAAGTATATTCCTTGTAATTTTACAAACATGTACTGTGTTATTTTTAAATACAACCTTTGTAGTTTTACAAGGAATTCGTTTGGCAATTGGGTGTCCAAGTGTTTTATTTGTAAAAGTACAAAAATTAGAAGTAAATAATACAAATAAAAAAAATAAAATACGTATATGTGGTTGAAGAAAATAGGAACGCCTAAGACAGACAACAAATTTGCTTCTTAATTTAAAAAAAAAAACTAATTGCTGGTATTTGAAAATACAGGCGCTGAACTCAAAATATGTCCAGATATGTTTGTGGAGTTCCACGTAAAGGATTGTTTCCCCCCAATGTTAATTATGTCTATCGTAATTGGGAGATACCTAGGAAACAAAATAACTTTTGTAAATTTACGAAAGTAACAACTTTACCGTTTGAAATAGAACTCTGTCAGAACTGGATTACGCGCTTAATTAAAAGACGCAGGAAATTAATTGTTTTAGTATTACCCTATGTTACGTTTTATTATTTCCTAATTATTTCTATCCCTCACACCATCCATTCGACAGTGAGTTATGTCCGTTTGCTTGTGAATGTCGTTGCGTTGCAGCTCGCCTCGTAGGAGCCCGGGGTTGGTGCAGAGGATAGCGTACTCGCCTCACACATAGGATATATGGGCTCGTTCACCAGCCAGATCAACCCCCATATTTTCGTGTGTGGGAATCATGCCGGACGATGCCTCTGATCGGAGGGTTATCTCTGGGATCTCCCGTTTCCCCCGTCCTTCTCATCCCGGCGCTCCACCACTGTATGGCCGTATTCCATGTCACCCTTTGGGTACCTTCTGCATCCGGGGTATGATACCCACGCCCTCCTCATAATACAATGATATTAGTACCTGGCATGGGCGGTGTTATAGCGTACCACGAGCATTATTATTATTATTTTCAGGCGAACCCGCTCAACTTATTCATATTACGTTTATATACGAAAAGACCACAGACTTGAAACTACGCTTATGTAACTTAAACAATTCAGCGCGCTTGTTAGAAACATGGTTTTCGCGCCTCTCAAAATGGCTACAAAGCTGCATTTTTAGACTGGTTAGCTCCGAAAATACCACCTGTATTCGGAAAGCGCAGAACTAGATTCATGCGATGGCCTTTACTTTATACTGTCATAAAATAAAAATGTAGTGCCACCGCTTGAAAGTCCGTAAGAAAAAGACTACAAGGATAACTTTGCACGCCAGTTTGGCGCGCTGCGAATAGAGGCGATACGCTTTTCGCCGAGTGTGTTACTCTGGCTCTTATCGCTCCAGTACATGATCAGACCACTCTTCTCTCGCCATGTTGATCTGGGTCGTATTCCCAGCGAATTAGCTTCATATTTACGCGTATGGTAAAAGTGTCGGACGATGTCCTTGCCGGTGGAATATATCAGGATATTAAAGCATCCTTGGTCCTTACTATCCGACACTGCTTCATTCTGGCGTCATGTTATTACCCTTCACCAGTTCTAAGACCTTGCTGTCTGTCGATTAATTAAATCTCTTCACTCTCTCGAATTTTTGTCTTTTGTGACTTTACTTTTCTTTTAGGTGAACTTATGGCAATTTAACCTAACTGCCGAGTATGATGCGTGTTGATTGCATTTGAGAGATAATCATTATTTGTTAAGATAGTAATAATAATTTGCAACTACAATTAGATCTGTAACAATTATAACGGCAAACAAAGATTTATCATATCTAAAAGTCTATCAAAATGCAGTAAGGCTGACAGTTATATAAATGTACCTTGAAGCAAAGCTATGATACAAAATACAAACATTTAAGATGGCCACAGTCTGCCCTACCGCAGAGAGGCGTGCACAGATTCGACCGATACAAGTTTATTCAGAAACTACTCAGGGTTCGTGGTTGATATCTGCCTATGAACATGGACTCAAAGAACGTCACACGCGTGTGTTAACATTTCATTTCCTCTAGTAATCTTCAAAACTTATTTTCTCGCGTCCAAAAAAGTAGAACTTTTTTTAAATTTTTTTTACGTATCAAAATTTTGGTGCAGAATCTTTAAGGGAGCGGTTAAAATATTCCGGTGTTTTGAGGACTTTAAAACTACATTTTATGAATAACTTTGTAATCGCAGATGTTTGTGAATTTTTTTACGTAAAGAATAGACTTGGTTCTAGCGGCAAATACTAACACAACTGTAATATAAATGCGTATACCAAGAAAAAACTCGAACCGACTATAACTAATAATTTTTCATTATGGCATTTGTATTTTAACTACAGATTTTATGAAAATATAGTTATCGAAATTATTCTGCTGTTGTTTTATTCCCAAGGGCATTCTCTAGAGCGTAACATATCTAGAACTAAAGAGACGGTTTGACTGTCTTATAGAGACGACGTATCGAGGAGAAGACTGAACGCAAGTTCACTGACTATCGCCTAGAGGCTAGAGCGAGGCAAGATATGTGTGTTACGTCGCCCTTAGCGACCACGCGAGATACGTCAATTCAGGCAGCCAACTTAAAAGGGCATTCACGTGGCAAAATGAATAATTTTATATATTTATGAAATAGTCTTAGGGCGTTACTTTGGAGCACATTTTCCTCTTACAAAGAAAGAGTTATTGCTCAATCATGTTTCCCCATGATGGCATTTAAAAGCCAAATGTGCATGTTTTTAGTTCTTATACCTAAGCCACAGAAACCAATTAACGAAAATACATTTAAAACTTAATAACAAAACTGCATCTCACGGGCCACTACTTGACATGTTTCAAAATCCATTACAAAATCTTTTTGTATTTAAAAAATCTATAAAAGAGATTAAATATTCAAAGTTTCAAAAAAAATTTTTTATATACAAAATTATTTTGTAATGGATTTTAAAACGTGTCAAGCAGTAGCGCATTACATGCATTTTCAATGTGAATGTTATAATTTATTTATTTTTCATTGGTTTTTGCGGCTTATAAAGACTAAAAACGTGCAAATTTCGACTTTGAAGATCCATTATTAGAGGTACGTAAATTTCGCAGATACATTCCAGGTCAGGTTGAACGCCAATTATGTATGCTTCATTGTCATGTCTGTGACTTGCTGGCGGCTGTTGTGAAACGCCTTTGACTACTGCAAGCCAGTAGTAAATAAGGAAATAATGCGAAGTGCTATCGCTTGCTACCTACTTGCTCGGTTATAAGCCAATAGATAATCGATTGTGGCCAGTGGGTGTATAGGACTGACTAGTCTAGGCTGCTGCCAGATGAATCCGCGAAGTTAATGTACCTCTATCCATTATGGGAAAACTGGTTGAGCAATTTTTTGTAAGAGCAATATATACTCCCAAGTAACGTCTACAAATCTGAAACTATTTCATACAAACATAAAAGTACGGTTTTCCCTGCTTGGACGCCCTTAAGGGCACCGCCTATCTGCGTGTTAGAGGCTCAGAAGCGACGGAGCAGTAAGGGCGACTTTGAAGTGCTCATCAAATGCCGCATCGCCGGATCGAACCAAGCGCTGAACTAACGTGCAAGATTTCCGTCAATCCATTTTTACTATGGGACTCTTAAGCTGTGACCATATAATTTTATTGCTGAAAAGTCTGTATCAAATATCTTTTCACGTTTCTTTCTGAGTTTCGCGCTCACGCGGTTAGTACTATTTTAATTACTGCAGTATGAAAGAGTCGTTTTTAGCAACGTTGGAGGGTTTCGGAACACGGTTCTAAATTAGAATGGCGTGGCAACAGTGGCATTTTGTCCTTGTCCGAAGTATGTTTTATTTTTGGGCACATAAAGAGTCTTGTAAAATAACGTATTTCCCTGCACGTTAAGTACAACACATTTGAAGTGCGTGATAGGCAGTGAGCTTAAGAGGGCGTGGCACATAATTCAACGCTAAAAGCATCGGTCTATAACTGTACGTTTCTTGAAGCCAATTTGCAAAAATTAAACAATAGCAATCCTAAACAATAGTTTTAGCCAACGTTTCAAACAAAACTGTTTCCAGTGTTACGAACTTCTGAGGCACAATCTCTGACGCCGGAACCTCGTGCATTTAACTGCGGCACAAGAGATCACGCGTAACGAATTAGTAGAGATGATGGTATATCGCGAAAATGTTTTGTGCCAATATAGCCTTGAAAACACTGACGCAACGTAGCTGTCTACAGACCAATACCAGGTTTCCAATATTACAATATCGGGATTCTTATTGGCTCAGTCAAATAGGGCAACAGCTCTACGTACAAGCTAAAGCCAGTAATCTTCTGGTAAGCTGGACGTGTATTGAAATTCATCAAAAAGTCGACTTTTCCCGCGATAAACCATCATCTCTACGAATTAGTAATTGTTAGGGACCCTGTTTTTTCGCGAAAGGAATTTTGCCCCAGTTTGTTTCAGTGACTTACGTGCACATTTGCAATTGTGCTTCATGGTTATTGGCAGCGTGTCTATGTGAAGAGCCGTATCTCATTTGACTGAGCCAATCACAAAAACTGTCCTGCAAAACCACACGTCTGTGATTTGCCGGTAGAATACCTAGGCTCGTGACAGTTAAAATATCTAATCGCTGACCACGAAGCAAAACTGCAGATGTACACGTAAGGCACGGAAACAAAGTGAGGCAAAATTATTTTCGCGAAAAACAAGGGTCCCTAGTAATTGTAGATAAATATTTACTCACAAAGGTAGCAAATACCATTATCTAGGATTGTCATTGAGTATTTTATCCATATTGGCTTCGAAAAAAAAACGTAGAAATCAATTAGTGTTTTCAGCGTTTATTTATCTACTACGCACTCCTAATATGCTATGGTTAGGGACTGGAAAATTTCGCGAATTCAGTGACCTGTAGGCTAGACTCAACTATTCTATGCATACTCAAGCCTGACTATTTGTCCACTAACTACTACTCAGTGGAACAACAGACAATGATCGAATAGACGGGGCTTGAGTTTGCATATTACAACAGATTCTAACCTACAGGACATTGAATTCGCGAAATTTTCCAGTCCCTAGCTATGGTTAGAAATGACGGTATATCGCGAAAATGTCTTGTGCCATCGTAGACTTGAAAACACTGTAGTTTCTTGCAACATGTATGATCCGGTGATGTACGTCTGTCACAACGTAGCTACTTGTTGACAAATAACAGGCATCAAATATTACAATATCCGTTGAGCCAGTGATATTTGTTAAAAGAATTCTGCAACAACTTGTTTCAATGCCTTACGTGCACACCTGCAACTCTGGTCTGTGGTTATTGGCAGAATATAATAGGGCAGAGGCGTGGCTCATTTGACTGCACCAACCAGAACAATGTTACCTCGACGCCACACGTCCGTGATTTGCTGGTAGGACCCCGAGACTCCGATAGTTAAAAACTTCCAATCGCTGACCATGAAGCAGAGAAACATGTGTTCACATAAGGCATTGAAACAAATTGTTGCAGAATTCTTTTTACCAGAAATCACAGGCCCAATATATCGGTATTCCTATCGCCTCAGTCAAATAGGGTAACAACTCCAAGTACAAGCAATAGTCAGAAATGTTTTCGAATGAACGTGTGTTGAAATCGAGCAAACACTCAAGTTTCCCCGCGATAAACCATTACTAGAGGTGATGGTATATCGCGAAAATGTTTTGTGCCAAGATAGCCTTGAAAACACTGACACAACGTAGCTGTCTGCAAACATCAAATATTACAATATCGGGATTCTTATTGGCTCAGTCAAATAGGGCAACAGCTCCACGTACAAGCTAAAGCCAGTAATCTTCTGGTAAGCTGGACGTGTATTGAAATCCATCAAACAGTCAACTTTTCCCGCGATAAACCATCATCTCTAACCATTACTAGAGGTACGTCAATTTCGCGGATTCATCTTGCGGTACCCTAGATTGCTCAGTCCTGTACACGCTCTGGACATAGCCGATTATTCATTGGCTTGCAACGTTACAAGCGATAGCTCTATGAATCATTTCCTTATTTACTACTGGCTTGCAGTAGTCAAATGCGTTTCGTGACAGCCGCCAGCTAATCACACACGTGATCATGAACTATATATATTTTTGGCGTTCAACCTGACCTGGAATGTATTTGCGAAATTGACGTACCTTTAACCATCATTTCTAACTATAGTTTAAAATAGTGGTTCAACTTTCCGCACCCGTGTAGCAATGTAACTGGATCTGCCATGCCACAAGACACCCAGAACACACGACGACCCGCAGATAACTTGGTGTTTCCGAGATACCCATTAGCATTTGTTATAATTCGGGGGTTGGCCGCAGCTGTCCTTGCCTCTGACGATGGAACCACGAGCGCAGTTCGCCGTCCTAATGACCGGCAGAATGAGCAAAACTATGTCCTGAACTCAGACCTACTGCTTATTGAAACTCAGGCTACATACACACACGTTCACATGCATGCCCTTCCCCAATATTTATCCGTCACTATTGCTCTCTCTCTCTCTCTCTCTCTCACACACACACACACACACACACACACACAATCTCTCTCTAATGTCTCCGTCGTTCTCCATCTCTGCTGCAAAGTCTCTGAGTTTCTCTTTGCGTGTCGCTAATTCCGTCTTTCCATCTCCCACGACAGTTCCCTCTATCTCTCTGTAGCTTTGTGGTGCGTTTTCTCTTTCCTTGTCTATCACATTCAGTCTTATACTCTCTCCTTCCTTTCCTCTGCCCATAACAGTCTACTTCATAGAGAAAAACGTTTGGTAATGCTAACTGTATACATCTCTATGCATAAATCAGAACACTGACTGACTGAATGACATATCAATCTGCAACTTAAGCCGCTGGACCTAGAAATATGAACCTTTTTGTGTGGGTGTCCTTTAGGTCTTAGACGACCACTGAGAAAGGATTTTCCAAACTCGTCTACTTAAGGGGGTGAAAAGGGTGAAATGTTATTAGTAAGATCTGTCTGCATAGCTCGAACCTGATGGCCTATCGTCGTGACTTTTACTTCACTGAGTCAATCGTAAAGAAAACATATTAGCCAATATACGCGTTTTTCGAAATTCAACTTTTAAGGGGGTGAAAAGACCATAAATGTGTTTACGATTAATTATCTATATCAGTTGAACCTTTCGGGATACAGAGTTATTTTTTACTTCAAAATGATGGTGATGTGAATGTCAAAAAATAAGTTTTTCGAATTTTCGAAATTCGACCCCAGAAAAGTACAAATGGGGGAAATGTGTTTTGTATTAATCGTCTGAACAACTCGAACTCAATGTGCTATCGTCGTGATTTTTACTTTAATTAGATACGTATACAAATATATAATATAGGACTTTCGATGGTCTTTATTAGTTAAGGGGGTGAATAGACGTGAAATATGTTTTCGATTATTCTTGTATAACTGTACAACCAGTCGAGATTACGAAGTGGTGTTTGCTTCAGGATGATGTTTTCGTAAAGACCGAAAATATGTTTCGGGATATTTTCTAAATTTCACTCTAAATATGTAATAAATAAATAAATAAAATATACGTGTACATATTTCATCGAACTATTAGATATTGACGTGATTTTTGCTTAATATTAATTCTTGCTTAAATTTTTTAAACGTAGTTTATTCATTTTTAGAAATTTGACACCTAAGGGGGTGTCAAGTTATGAAACGAGATGAAATGCATTTTCAATTAATTAGCTACGTATTTTAAAATCAACGGGCTATCGTCGCTGTCGCCACTTGAAATTGACGCCCATACAACAGCCTTAATTGTCTGTAAAATTTTATTTTTCGATCCCTGAAGGGGGAAAAGACACGGAACGTGTTTCAGATCAATCCATCACTGCTGTTGAAACCGTCAAGATATAGTGTTACTTTTTGTTTTATGATGATGAATACGTAAATGCCCGCAAACAGATTTCAGAACTTTTCTAAATCCGAACTCTTGGAGCTGTGAAGGAATGAAAATTGTTTTCGGTTGAATCGTCTATTACGGTTTGACCCAATGGGTTGTCATTGTAATATTCCTCTCAATTGGATACTTAACAAAATATTAACTCGTAATGGTACGATTTTGCAAAGTTTGATCACGAAAAAGGTGAATAGACGTAAGATTTTCTTTCATTTAACCAATGATATCTACCTAACTAGTTGAGATATTAAGATTTTTTTTTTTTTTTGCTTCAGAGTGATGCTTACGTAAATACGAAATATAATTAGGTCAGTTTTTATTATGAGAAAATAACTCTCGAAAACCTGTTTGGGTTGGGGGAGGGGGATGTTGTCTTAGTAAATCTCTCAAAGGAGACTATCCAAAATAGCAAGTACAGCATTAGAGAAGTAATGTACAAGGAGGAAGTATTTCTGCAACTACACCGTTACATATGGTTGTACAACCTCTATGTGCCAGTGACTGAATATTTTATTTATTTTTAATTAACTTTAGATGGTACGTATTGAGGGTACTGTCATCAATAATCGCGATAGATACAAACGAGTCATCATACCACGTATACCACTTATACCATCCAAATGCTCTCTCTTATTCTATGTCTGTTTTGCAACGACTGTAAATAAGGCGTGGAACGGATGTTAAAAGTGGCAGGGATATATTAAATACGTTCTTCACATGACAGTTATAGCTACTTAGCCAGATGCACAGTAAGTTCAACCTGCAGCTTGGTTATCCTGCACTATTATTATGAATGAGTGAAAAAAAACTCTGAAAACAAACCAGTTACTATCACCAACAAATACAACAGTTTGGGAATACCTCAATTGAGAATACATAAACGTGCGCTTTACGTCGAAAATGTATACAATTATTCGTAGCGTCGGACGTCAAGGAAATAATTTCACAAACCAATCAGGTTCCTTAATTTACATTTAAGACATTTCAAATTCTGGCAGCCTGACAATCGACTGCGGTACATACATAGAGGCCCAATACGACTCATAGTGTCGTTAACAGTATCAGTATAAATAAGATTAACTTCAACGTATTTAAACATGCAAACACACATTTAGCTAGAGTTTCATGCAATGGTAAAGACAAGCACCAATGCTCAAGGTTAGATGCATTTCATACTGCGCACGCCAATATTCCTGTCGCACAAAGCAATCATTTGACAACACAATAGTATTGAATTGTTTCATTAGTAGACGATGCATACTAGTAATTATCAATTTACATACGTAAAGCGCGTTAAGGGCGTTAAATACAATGACTAATAAATGAATACAATAACTTTATACTGCTTCGGAAAGCAAGCAACTAACATGTGCAAGGTTCAAATTACGAGTGCATTTAGTACAAGATGCACATATAACGTGAGTATTACATATTCTCAAACAATAAATAAATGTGCAGAGCTTAAGCATATATTAAAATTCCAAAACATGTACGTAAATCTTGGGTAGCACACCCAATACAACTAACAATTTACCTATACAAAATGCGCCTTTATAGCGCTTTAATGAGACGGTCGAACGAAACAGTTTCATGACATATTCATTGCGCCCTCAAACGGAGTTTACGATCTGCAGATCTGTCCACATCTAGAGCTTACTTTAATTACAAATTCTGAGACATCAAAACAACTATTTGCACCCAGCTCTAGCTTTAAACACGGGGCACGCACTACCTCGACGTACAGTGCGTAAATTCTTACAAAAGGTGCGTCTGGCCCGGATAATTAACATTCATGAAAATTTAAAGGACAATAAAAATACATGCTGATTCCTGTCGGTGTGTATCGCGGGACCTCAAACATTATGCACTTGCAAATACTAGTGCCACATTCAACGTAAGTACACACAAGAATTTGACTGGGAAATAATTTACAAATCGATTTTGAATAAAATCTCTCAAACACGTAGCCGGTGCGTGCGTTCCAGCAAAGCAAACGGGTTGACAAACCCAAAGTTTTCAACGAATAGGTCGAGACATTCAACCGCCGAGAACAACATCAAACGCGGGAGCTCTACTCTTTGCCGGACAAAATTTAGATGGCGGAATCAAATTGAATTTGGAAAATAGTGAAAGCATTTACATTTAAAAATGATAGAACACGACAGTGCCGCCGCCAGCTGTCTTCAAGTGGCTGAGCCCCATTAATAAAAAAAGAGAGGAGCGCACATACCTTAAGGGCGCGGTATACCGCAATTTTAATAAAAAAATTTTTTTATTTGTACCAGATATTTTTTTTCTTATTTTAGACACAAAAAGTGACTAAATTTGGTTCTTATGTAATATTTTTATCTCTCATCGTTTTCGCATAATGGCTTGTCATAGTCATTTTTTTGCATGTTTCCGTTTTAAGGACTACACTATAACCAACTGATATATCAAACTAAAAAAAATCACAGTGGATAAAGACATTGCAGGCTACAATATCATGCTCATAAAAATAAATAATAAAATTTATTTTAAAATCGAATTTTTAAAATTTTTACTTTTAGTTTCAGCATTTTTAAAAAATACAAATAATCTTTATTCTTTATTTTTATGGTCATGACATTGTAGCCGGTGATGTCTTTATCCACTGTGATTTTTTTGTTTGGTATATCAGTTGGTTTTAGTGTAGTCCTTAAAACGGCAACATGCAAAATATGACTTTAACAAGCCATTACGCGAAAACGATGAGAGATAAAAATATTTCATAAGAACCAAATTTAGTCATATATTGTGTCTAAAGTAAGAAAAAAATATCTGGTACCAATAAAAAATAAAAATTACGATGAAAATGGCGGTAGACCGCGCCCTTAAACGTGTCCCATCGCCACCGGTGACAAGCAGGAATAGAAAACTTACACACGATGAGTAGAGTCCCGCCAATGTCGCGGATTCAACGGAGGAGAGGTCGGATTTCTAGGTCATATATATGTTGGAAACGTTTTCGATCCGGTCATTGTTTATTAAACGTGACCTTGAGGACAACGAACCAATGGCGGACATGCATAAAAACACTCACGGACTCCCGCGCTACATCGTCAAATGTTCAAATGCTCACTCACTGGAGCAGCAGCTAATGTACAAGTATCTGAGGACACAGTGTACACAGTAGTGTGCAGTCCAGCCAGCTGGTCGTTGAACCCGCCACATATCCGGGACTCTTAAGGGGGATTGATCCCTGTCAGAACGGTTTTACGGTGTTTCTTATAAATCAGGGAATACACACATTGTTTTACTTTTTTCACGCTGTCAAGGCACATATTATTGTTTCATTCACTTTTTGGAATCCATATGGCATTGTTTCTGTTAACGTTGTGGTCTCTGTAGTCGCTCCCGTAAATAAAGCAATTTTTCCTTCTCAGCTGTTTCCCGTTGCAAAATAATGAATATATTATGATTCCAGCAATTACAGAAAATCGATTAAGTTTGTATCTATGCCTTGTCGTGACGAAAATTTTGATACATGGACTGGAACAGAAGTTATCGAGAAGAAACAGATAAACCCAAGGTGGTAGGGATCAATACTCCTTAACGATGAGTCCTGGGTGCCGCGACCGCAGACACCCATGGTGCATGCGCTAGCAGGAACAAGGAAGGGGTTGAGTAGGGGATGGGATCCAAAGAACACGGGAATATTGGGCCTCCTAATTAAAGGTCGATGAGTCGAAGATGTTTGCTAAATCACATGATCACCACTAGGCTCCACCGTCCCCTAGCACACACTAAACCGCACTCACGGTGAAATCCTAACACACTTGATGGCCGAGCTACTAGTCTGGCGTATGAAGAGGTCCTTCAATTGAAGTAAGTACTCCCTGTTACGAGTACCTAATACACGCAGGCAATGCCACAGGCGGACTGCTAGCTTATGTCATAAAAATTATTATTTGTTGGTCTTCAATGCAGTTAGCTACCAGTCATCCAACTATGATGAAATTTCTGTAAGAAATTGGATGGGGAAGGTAAAACGAGGTAGCGGGACAGAACAGGATACCGAGGCAGAACGGGTCACCCGAAAAACTTAGTTAAACAACTATAAGACTTTGGTGCATGGTGCGTACGTCCGAGAAGTTTTAAGTCCAGTACACACGGGCATCTTTCTTGTACAAGAAGGTGAGCACTTTCTTGTTCACCTCGACTAGTAGCGATCTTGTATCGTGTGAACGGCCACCGAGCATACTAGTGACTAGCATACAAGGACTTGTATATACTAGCTAGTGCGGGATAGGGACGGTTCTATTTTTCATTATCTTTCTTGTACTAGTCGAATATAAACAAACAATTTTTATGCAAGCGCGAATATTATTGAACAAAATAGCTTACAAATACGAAGCATTTTTAAATAAATAGTGTCTTAGCTGAACAAATGATGCTATTAAAGGAATATTTGCTGATCGTGCGTCATGTCACTTTACATCTGGATATAATTAACTAGAGACAGTAATTCCATTTTTACATTTTAAAGCTTATTTTTTGTGCATGTGCAATAAGTATTGCACTTATTACCTCCAATATTCGAAACACAGCCTTAAAATCTGTATTAAAATTTTAATGGTGTACACCAGATTGTACAAGAAAGTTGGCCGTGTGAACTAAACAATTAATTTAGTAGGATACTAGCTAGAACACTAGCTAGTGTTATCTTACTTGTACACGTTTGATGCTCACTTTCACGTACAAGAAAGATGCCCGTGTGTACTGGGCTTTAGCTGTACTAACTCCTATGATACGCGACTTTAGCCACACTATGTATAACTCCGTGTCAGCTAACGAACACATCACACTAGTAATGAGGTTCACAATAGTGAACATTGTTTTGTCTGACGGAAAGAACACGCGTTGAGAAGAAAGTAGTCAGAATGTAGGGTTTGCAAAGCGCCAGCCGGCGACAGCCTGCAGCGACTCGAGTAGAGGAACGAAGAAGACGCGATGTCAACGTCATCTTACATATTTCAGCAGAAAGCGAATGTTTAACGCGGTCATAAATCCAGGGGGTCGGAGGGGACGAGGGGCAGGGTTGTTACGCCCTGCAATGTTACCAACCGTCGCGCTCCTCATCCGACTCGAGGCGGAACGTAATCTCTCCTTTTATTGCATTCCACGGCTTCCTCGGAGGAGAAAAAAATATACGGCGCAGGCATCCGGCAATGCGCTTCAAGCCGGCTTATGCGCCAGTATGACTTGAAGATTTCGTGGAAGCGAGCATAAATACGAGGCATGCGCAGAACAAGAGCAATGACTGCAGCTGGCTGGGTCCAAACACTCGTGATATGAGGATGTAAAATTTTCCTAATAAAAAAAAGTGTTTTCCCTTTCTTAGTATGAAAAAATAGATGCTCCTTATTTGACTGTCATATCCTTAATGCCAGCCAAGAAGGCGCAGCAGATCCTGGAGGCTCGGCAGCCAGACAGAAATTACTGGCGTTCTCCATTCCTGCCGCCATTCGAATCTAAGAATGCTCGGCGACTCCAAGAATGCTCGACGTTCTTCATACGGCCAGTGGGGAAGAAGCATCGTGCGAATGAAAGTTTAATAATAAAATACACAGCATTCTATAACTTGCCACGTGGTCTTATTGCATTGCTCGTGACATTTAAGCAAGCATCATTTAAGGAGCAAGTAAAACGGAAATATCCACTGATGATCACCCTGGTTCTGTGGGCTGAAGCTTATTTTCGAAAGGCATTGCCCGCTCGGGATTTTAAAGGAAAGACTATAACGAAAGCTTATCGTGTTATTTAGGTATTGAGGACACGGCGATAACACATTTTACGACTTTTCTCCACCAAAGCATAACGATATCTCACCATGTTTATCAGGTATTGAGGATATTGGTAAAATACATTTTACTACTTTTCATTTATTTTTGGGTGCCTATGCTGCACGGGGAAGCCACTTATAAATTGTTTTAAAGTAAAAGGAAGTTTGACTTATCGTAGAGGTGAATATATTTTCAGATTATAGACCTTAATAAAATTATCATTAATTGTTTTGAATTTATATTTTAGTATGATAATTTTCTGCTACAGGCTAAGAAGATAATGGACGAGATTGTGAGTACGATTTTTGCCCAAAGTAGCGCTGGTATCTGCAAGGAGATTTCGTTATACTGCCGCTTGTAGAGAGAATTTCGGTTGTTAAACCGAACATTGTCGAAGTTCGAAGTTCTAACCATAAGTAGGGCCCGGTAGTTTACGCGAAAATAATTTTGCCCCACTTTGTTTCAGTGTCTTACGTGCACACCTGCACCTCAACTTCATAATTATTTTTGTGCAGAGTCATTATTAATTTGACTGTGCCAATCGGTACATGGATAACTTTGACACATCACGTCTATGATTTGCGGGTTTAACCTCCAGGCGTTGTATGTTACGGCATCCAATCACTGACCACAAAGCAGAGATGCAGGTGCGCACGTAAGGCACCGAAACAAAGTGCTGCAAAAATCTTTTCGCGAAAACTACCGGGCCCTAACCATAAGGGACGGAATAAGGTTATCATCTTACCAGCCCAACTAGTGGTTGAAATTGTCCCTTGCCAAATTGATAACATTGAGTTTCCTTACGTGAACTGGAATCAACCGTAGTAAGGTAAATAGAATGCTAGATGTTTTGTTACGGCGCCCGCCTATTGGCCGTGTGTTTGTGTGAGTGAGGCACGGCGCCAAGGGCGATGTTGACTGGCTGATCTGGTGCGGTATCGCCTCTACCTCAAGCACGGTCGTAGAAGAACAGGTCTGGACACTCGTCTATCTAACAATGTATTTTGCTTGACTCCCTTGTTGTTTGGCTGTAGTTCGTCAAGTTACCGAGAATGTTGTACTTTTTTGCGCTGTTTTCCGGGCGGTCGGACTCAAACTTCGTTCACTTTTTCCATTGTTAAATTTATAAAGTAAATAAAGATTGCTGGAGCCTTTTCTTAAATTTGTGAGCGAAGAAAGTATTTCATAAATTGATATTAAATACGTTTTGATAAATTGTTTATCTTAGCGGAAAGGAAGTGGGCGGAGTTTAGTCCGACCGCCCTAACATCAGTGCCAATAAATCACAATATTTTCGGTAACTTGGTGAACTACAGCCAAACAACAAGGGGGTCAAGTTTCCAGGCGAGTGTCCAGACCTGTTCTTCTACGGCCGTGACCTCAAGACACTGACAAGGTGGCAGTGGTATCGTAGATCACTCGCCTGACTGACACTTTTAATGGTGACCCTGTACTTTTATTGGTGAAAAGTTTTAAGCCAAGTCCATTGCATGCTCATAGAGTAGTTTCACATTAATTCCGCGAGCAGTTTTTCAGATATAACAGGATGAACAAGCTATTATTAGCTATTTTGAAGAACTCCGAAATGATTTTCCTAATCGACGTGATGATTTGAAACCACTCTTCAGTCATCGTTTGGAGTGTATTTTCTTTTCTTACATAGACATATTGAGCACATGTGGAATAGTTACTTAGAAAAAACGTATTTACGAACACGCGGCAATGCATTTTAAGCACGTGGTAGGCAAGGCCCTTAAGAAAGTTCTGGTAATGTAAAATGCAATAAATATGTACGCAGCTGTTTAACTGAGTGTCACTGATTTATGTGATTGAGGTTTATTTGGAAATGTTATTTTACAGTGTTATATATAATTACCTACTTAAATTGAGGGCGTCACTTCAACACATTTCAGGAGGATTAATAGAAAATACATAAGTGAAAGGTTAAAATTTGATCGAAATGTCAAGCCATACTCAAATCCATTAAGAAATAACTGCAGAACTAACCAAAATTTGTTCAACAAGTAGTGAACTTCGACATAACTTTCAAATCATTGCTATCTATTTTATTCAATGTTCCTTCTAATTGGCCTTATTGTAGCGCGTTTGTATGTTGGCAGGTATGATAATGTACCTTTTATAAATAACTTTTCGATATAATTCACAGATATAACATTTATATTATGGCATTACATTTACTGTCTCTGGCCAACATCATGTGATCAAAAATCTCATTCTTGTATGTTTTTCAAATCAAGCATTATAAAAATAAATTATCTACCGTCGGCCGTATTTTAAATTAGGTATTGTAATTGTTTCCGAATAAACTCAATTCTCAACTGGCATGCGTAATTATCGAGTTTTAAGGGTAAGCTAGTGTCGTTTCCGATTATCCTGTGTCATGTCGGGATGTTGGAGTATGTGATTCAAGCATTACATTTGTTTATCCATTACGTATTAGGCCTACGTGTATTGCATATGCCCTAACCAGTAAAAAGTGCTTCAAATTAATGTATTACTTTCAGGATACAATGATTCTATAATTTATCACAAATAATTCTGAGAAAATCTTTACAGTTTTAATAAGTTTAATTGAGAATGTTCAGAAAGCTCAACGTTACTGAATTTAGTAAAATATGGCATTTACTGATGAAAGTAAGTAATGCTTAACATTGCTGATATTCAACACTGACTCGTTAGTAATACGAATGATAGCCTTGTCTCATTTTTTCGATAGTAATAAGAACAATAATAATAAGTCTGAATATTTGCATTAAGGTAGATTTAAGTCATAACGCGAATTTAATGATCGTGTATCAATTTGTGATAAAGCAAAGAAAAAACTTCCAGGGAAATGACTTTTTAAATATTTACACTGCTTATGCTGGAACGTTCGTAAGTTATTAATGCACGTATTTTTTTCTTCTCCTGAAAGATATAACAGACACGATCTGTAATGCAATAATGTATTTCCGATAATGCATGGGCGGAGTATCGGGCAAGGTTCAGCGAGCATTAGTTCCGCCATCCGTCTCGACTGATCGATCTCTCTCTCTCTGGCTGGATGCCGTGGAGCGAGTACGTCACGAGGAATGACATGCGAGGAACGTAAACAAGAAGTTATCCACACACAGCACTTTCTCCCTCGTGCGTCGTAAGTCAGTTCCTCTGACACAGCGCGTCTGTGCGAGACGGCGTGTCAAGCCAACTTCCTCTCCTACAACACACGTGCAGAATTATACACGAACACGTCACACAATCATACCTACGCTCTCATACTCGAGTATCTTCTTCGCATGTCTAGTGTGAAATTAATGGGTTAAGAAGGCTGTGCACCAGATTAAAGGGGGCGGTTTACCTCAGTTTTCAACGTCTTTTATTATTTTTATATTTGTACCAGACGTTTTTCTTATTTTAGACATAAATTGTGACTAAATCTTCCTCTTAAGAAATTTCTGTAGCTCTTATAGTTTTAGCGTAATGAGTCATAAACGTCAAAATTTGCACTTTACGGTTTTATGCACGCCACTAAAACCAACTGACGTACCAGACCGAAAAAATTCACAGTGTATAACAATGTTATACCCTTTACTTCCCCCATCCCTCTTACGGCAAGGTAAGTGGACTTGGGGTGCTGTCTTATGTTAGAAACACATATAGTAGAAACACATACGACAGAAACACAGAAGACAGAATGTTCTAAGCAATGCCAGTTCTTCATTATGTGTTTCGAAAGTACAACAGTTCTTAGATGTTTGTTTCTATTATACGGCTGTTCTAAAGCACGTGTTTCTATTGTATACCAGTTCTAACATATCTGATTATGTTGTGTAATCGTTCTAAACAGTGAACCTCTGCTGTATAACGTTTTTGGTGGTTAAGGTGTGTTCTCGCTTTGGAGAAATCCAATAGCGATCGTGCATCTCCCTGTTTGAGGTGTCGGAGCGGTGCCACGCTCTAGTATCCGAAGGGAGTGACCACATACACACTCGCAGGGGTGCGATGTTGCTCCGGGGCTCGTGAGTATTGGTGGGCACCACACCGGGATGGGTTTCTCGGCCTATGGTGCTAGCTTTACGCTTCCGTGATCCCTCAGCACAAGAACCTCTCACACCCAAGTCAACCTGCAGCCTCCTCGTGGCGCCACCGGATCTTAGAACCGACGCAGGCTCTGGCGTGCGGGCCCTATGCATCTCGACTCCTCAGAGTCGGGAAAGGGGTATCTGCCTTGATGGATTCTCCGACAGATGGCAACAAGGAGAAACCACTAGGTGGGGCGTTAGACTACCTAGCGTTCAGGCTGTTTGGGGCCCAAAAGCCCAGATCTGCAAGTGGGAGATCAGGGGTAATGGTAATGGACGAACCTAATGTAGTCTGGCGACCTAGGGCATACAACCGAGCCGGACGGCTGTAAGGGTGGTCCCCCCCGGTGGGTGCACCGGTTAAAAGGTGCGCCCCGTGTGTTCCTACAGTACCCTGACAGTCAGGCTGGAAAACCCACAAATGCCATGGAAATTAGGTAGTACTACGGGCGACCAGGTTAGCCCCACGGTATGGTTATCTGCCGTGTCTGGTCTGGGTTGGATTCGTATTGGTGGTGGTTGCCTACATGCTGGGCAGGCCTGGAGAGGACCCTTCCGCAAAGAAGGGCCGACGAGTTGGCTGCGAAAGTGCCCGCGAGCAGCCCTTGAAAGTCTGTTAGAGAGAAGATAGCTCTCGACTGAAACCAAGAGTGGGCTGAACTGAGGATCTCAATCGGAGGGACATGCCTTTGGGTGTGATCCTGGGATGGGTGGCCTTAGGCTCTCACACTAGAATCTGTTCTCCTTTGGGAGGCTGTTGGAGGCGCAGTTCTGTGTTCTGCTTTTGGGTGTAGCAGTCCCAACAGTCTGTTTGCTAACGGCAGTCGCGACTGCAGGGCGTGATCTCTGCTCCACGCCCTTGGGGGCCGGGGGACGAAGGGCCTTCGTTAACAACAAAACTAACTAATCTGTAAAACGTTTCTAACGTACATTGTTCTGTAATATGTGGTTCTTAGCTGTATGTTTCTGTCATACATTTGTTCTAACATCTCTGATTCTGTTGTTTAATAGTTCTAAGACATCAATTTCTGTAGTGCGACGTTTCTAACGCACATGGTTCTAAGACAGGTGGTTCTAAGTTGTGTGTTTCTGTCGTACGTTTGTTCTAACATATGTGATTCTGCTATATATTGGTTCTAACATGTGAATTTCTGCTGTACAATATTTCTAACGTATGTGGTTCTAAAATGTGTGCTTCTGCCATACATTTGTTCTAACATATTTGATTCTATTGTATGGGTGTTATAACATCTGTATTTCTTACATAAGATGTTTCTGTCATCTGTGTTTCTAACAAATGTTTGTTGTAAATTATGTGTTCCTACCGTGTGATTGTTCTAAGATGTGGAATTTCTAAGTTGTGTTGTTTTGGTTATTTATTCTATTGTATGACTGTTCTAAGTTGTGCGTTTCTATCGTGTGTGTGGTCCCCAGTGGGGCTTTACGTCTCGTCTACAGCGAGGCCATTGCAGACGGTGACACACAACGTAGTACAATGACAGGAGCTGGAATAGGAGTTGGCCATGGCCTTTGTTAAGGAACTATCAACTATCATAGCATTTGCAGAATGCGATTTCGGGAAATCATGAAAAAAACCTAAATCAGGATGGCTGTAGCTGGGTATCGAACCCGGGTCTTCCCGAATAAATATGTTGAAATATACGAAATACGTATTTTGTAAAATGTCAATAAAATAATTTTGTCGCTGGAACAAAATAATAACTTTTTTTTTTTTTTTTTTTTTAGTAAAATCGTTGACAACTATTGCAGCGCAATATTGTCCCACATAAAATCAGCCGAGTCAAAAAACAAACCAAGAAAGTTAGCCAAGAATACCCTGTCCTATTGTCTCTGCTGACTTATATGTATAGTCCTGAGATTTATCAGTCGCACTGGTTATTTAGTGTGAATTTTCGCGTCACTATTATAATTTTTCCCTTTATGTTTTATCTGACATTCCTTGCAGAAATCATTAGGCTATGTATGTTTACCAACTCTCGACGAAAAAGGAAAGGTGTTAATGTGTTTGACGGCTGTGTCTGTCAGGCTGTGGCTTCGTAGATCCCAAACGGATGGACCGAGTTCAATATGTTTTTTTTATTGAAAGTTAGTTTTATCCGGACGGTCCATAGCCGTATTTGATGAAAATCTGTCCAGATATTTAACAGTTATGAGCTCTTTTCTGAATATATGTGAGAATTTTTAGATTTAAAACGGAATATTAAGAATTATGTAAGTTGACCGATGAAACAATTCCTTACAAATATAATAATAATAATTTATAATTAGTATTGACCCTGAAATGTTCAGGAAACAGCTATGTTAACAAAATAGGTAGATAAAAATAGTGAAATTGAAACAAAATAAGTAACTGCAACGGAACTTACGTACATTTGTCACAGTACCAAACTATGAGCCCGAATCTTAAAGTACATTGATATTCAATTTTGGAATTGATGCGACATTTTATGGGTTGACCTTGTCTTGTTTTATTCTGTTTCAGTTTCGCTAATTTAAGAAGCCTACATTGTACAGTTTTTTATTGATTTTTTTTGCATTTAATTATGTATACATAACTTTCTTAAAGAATTGTTTTGTGTTCATATAATTTTTTTATTTACGTCGTACTTCAAGCATTTTTAACTTTAATATTTGTACAGTTATTATAAATATCAAATTAAATAAATTAAAATTCCACATCTGTCAATGAGATTCTCATAGCAATTCGGAAAAGAGCTAATATATTTTGAACGTCTGGGCTGATTTTCACGAAATACATCTTTCATAAATTTGATTATGTGGGTTAGCATGACTTCCGTGGTAACGGCATAAAAGTTATATTTTGTATTTTATTTATTTTGTACCTTTAAGTGAATATTGCGTAAAAATAGAATACCAAAACTGGCGAAATAAAAAAAGGACGTTAAAAGGTCTCATTTTAGTGAGTGCTAGAGTTACTAGATAGAAATATGTAAAGTTATAACTGTATAACTTCAGAGGAAATATTTGTTGAGCTCTTTAGCCGTGAAAACCAAGATTTACGGATGCATTAAACAAACGGATGTTCGGCGTACTGTATGGAACTGTGGATGCGAAAATACCTCCTAGCAGAGCGATGCTTTTCAAACGATAATGTTCTCGGCTTTAAATACGCCGCTGTTTATTGAGGACACACATTAAAAAGGCTGCCCGCATAAGAGGAAAGTTTAAAATGTTTTTAAGTAGCTACAACAATGTTGTTGACGAATATATAATGTAAAATAACGTCATATTTCTGTTTATTTTGATGTTTCCTCTGTAGGACAAGCATTGGCGAAGTATCAGCCTAATTAGGTTTATAGAAATGTATTATTACTTTCTTGACGAGTAAATAATTTATTTTGGTTAGTGGTGAAGTATACACGATTTTAAGGCGCTTTAAACTCGTATTATAATCAATATTTGTATTGTTGCCTGAGACGTTAATTTTCAAGTAAGCACTTCGGTTTTAGTAACGAGGGAATGTAATAAAGAGCAGGAAAAAATGGGATGGACGGGTAAACTAAACCGTGCTCAAATATGGTTACAAATTAAAGTTTTTCTCAAGGTTTATTCTTGAGGAAGAAACAAACATGCCATTTGTGTTAAAATTATTTGTCTTAACGCAGAACAAATGTCTTAAGAACAAACTATTTTACTATCTATATACACAACTGTAGGGCGATATTATTAAGGACCAATTGATTTAAGACAATTAACTTTAAGACAAATAGAATAATGAATAATCATTTAAGCACAAATTGATTATGAAAATTAAGTCGCGATTTGAGAACAGGTGAATTGGCTAACGACTTTGAGACAAACGAATTATAGCAAAGTCTTATTTAAGAACACAAGACTTTTACATTAATTCGAAGCCAATACGCTGAAAGATTTTATGCCAAAAGCTGCGCCCATGTAAAACAATACATTTAATTCTAATAAATTGAACCGATATACCAGGGGATGTACGACTGACCACAACACACACTCTCATACTCACATACACACACACAGCAACAACAACAATAATAATAATAACAATAACAACAACAACAACAACAACAACAACAAACCCAAGCGCGTGCGTTTTCAGTTTGGGAGCTTGATCATACAGCCTAACTAGCAGGCGTTCTCACGCTACTCTTCATCTAGTTTTAGTGGCCACTCGAAAACAACGACGTGGCGAATAGTGTTTCGAACTACACTTTCGATTGTTGGAAGAGTTTAAAAACGCACTTCACGTCACGAGTGGTCCAGTCGGATGTAACGATGCATTCGACGAGGTCCTTGCTAGTATGCTATAAAATCATGTTTAGTACTTGGGCGTGTTCAGTATTCGGTTGTGTTTTGTATTCGATTGTGTATAGTATTCGATTGTGTTTACTGTTCGGTTGTGTCATACATTCGGTCGTATTAAGTATTCGTTTGTCTTTAGTATTCGGTCGCATTCAGTATCCGATCAATCCCTTGTCGTCACAATTACTCTTCAGTGCTTTGTAGTAGCTACATTACAGTCAAGAATAATGTAAATCAAAATTTTTTTTTACATTTATGCACAGCTGTCATCGATGAGAATACAAAACGATCTGTACCACCCAGTAAACATCAGCACACGAAATATTCTAGATGTGAACCAGTCAATTAGGCATTATGTAGTAACACTGGCATTAACGCTACATTAGCTACACAGTGTTGCTAAGTTTGGGTATATCTTAGTCTGGTCTGAGAAATACTGTTGGAAAAATATAATTTGAGTCGCAAACCCATTACGCTGCGGTATCATTTCCCAGGCGGCGCATCGTATAGGAAATAATACTAGGGTTAATAATGTACGACGCAGATTATTCACTGTAAGTGTTAAAATATCTGCTACCTTTTCTCAAGCAGTGGGTACAGCAATGTACCATACATGCAATTGCGTAATCTTTACTCTATGTTAGTCACTGTATGTATGCAACTTAATTAATAGTGCATGATATATAATTCAGAGCCGAAACATCAGTTTAAAGTTGCAGGTTTTACGAAGTCAATTTTAAAAACCAGAATTTTTATGCAACACCGTAATCTCATGCACCGCAAGAGAACACGCTTAACAAATGCATCAGTCTGCGAAAATGTTTGCCTCACTTTGTTTCTGTGCCTCACGTGCAAATATGCATTTCTGCTTCATGGCCAATAATTGGATATTTTAACTCTCGCGAACCTTGGTATTCTACCAGCGAATCACAGACGTGTGGTGTTGCAGGAACGTTATTGTAATTGGCTCAGTCAAATGAGATACGGCTCTTCACATAGACACGCTGCCAATAACCATAAAGCCGAATGGCAGACGTGCACGTAAGACACTGAAACAAACTGGGGCTAAATTATTTTCGCTAAAATCAGGGGTCCCTAATCATTAGGTATATGTGATTGTTGTTTTGTAATTTTTCCACAATGTCTTTTAAAAATGTGTCGATTCCAACTGGAGTTTGTACCGTTTATTTATCCACACAAACACACAGCATTAAATTAAGTGTGCATTTTAATCGAAAAAGGTGGGTCTTTAGGGTTATACCTACCACTCTTGCACCTACAAAGTCGGAATGGAAAGTGATTGTAAATATTAATTAATTATCAACGAACAATTTTTATTAAGATGAACCTCTTTCAAACAGAAATATTTTTTTAGAAACTGTTGCAACATAAATTATTTTAATATTTTAGCACATGATTTTGTTAGATATGAACACGAAATACTTCAAATATTAAGTACTAAAAATAAAAATAATAAAAATGGCTTATGTGACAGAATTTAAATGTTACGTCAAATTTTTTTAAAGAGTGATCTTTAAAACTGTTTTATTGAGAATTTCATTATACTGATACCGCGTTTAAATTCCGTGGCAGCGTAAAAATAAACATTAGAAATACATGAAGGATCTGAAATTGGTACACATATGTGTAGCATTCTTTGAATAATATTCTTAGGCAGGTTTAACGGCCCGAAGGCCACCGCTCCCTTCCATCCGCCCGCGTTACTTGCAAAAGTAATGCAGTAGACTTATTATACACTGAACTTAGGCAGATACAACATATGCACGCTGAGCAGTTTTCAAATAATCTTCTATCTGCCGAAACTCAGCACACCGCTCGGCGGCCTAGGCAAGTTAAGGCCTTGCTCTTTAGTTTTGCAGTGGTTTCGAAAATATTTTTTTTAAATGCAAATAAATACATATATCAAAAACTCACCTTGCCGTTCTAACACTTATATATTATAGTTTGTATCCGAATTTTTCTGTTGTAATACAGTAAACGGATTTTTTTTTTTTTTACTTTTGCTCCTGAAATATTACATATCCTGTTTTCAAAATAAGCCAAAATGAAGCAAATAATTTTTTTGCTAGCGAACGGTACATTGTTTTCAAAAACGCTCTTACAAATTTGTGTATCGTATGGCTGTACACAGCTTCTAATTTTTTTTCAAAGCATTTGGTTAAAAATTATTCGAGTTATTTGTAATTGTTTGAAATAAATGAAAGACCACGGACTTTAACGTGTAAAATGAACCTACATTTTCTTTTATAATTTTTATAAAGTACCTCACGATTGTCTTTGTGGTTGAGAATCACCCTGTTTGTACTCGTGTCAACGTGTGACTTTACAAGATGTATTACTTACTTGTTAGACGCACATGTTTTGTGACATCGTTGGTTGACCGCTGTCTGCTGCCTTCCGACAACAGCGGGAGACATTAAAACGTCCGTAAAATTAAACCGCTGGCAGTTAAATGTCGCGTCCAACGTCCTTAAAAATATGGGGCAGTATAACAAAGCAGATATCTGGTTTACATGCGGGTCTTAAAATTTACTGCGCGTTATCTGCGGAGCAGAGCTGCCGGTTTTTTACTTGCCAGGATGGTGGGCGACTCTGCCGAAATTTACGCCGCTTTCTTGTCTCTTGTTTTCACACAAAGCTGTAGAAGATCAGTGAGCCCCCCCCCCCCTCCCCCTCACTCCCAGCACGGCTTAGTAGATGTGACTGCTTTCGTTTATCTCACATTTGCATTTTTATTTAGACATTTTAATTCTGACTCAAAATGCACCCCTACGAAGTACTCCCCCAAAGCTGTTACATCTTTTGACTAACCAGTGGTGTTAATTACGTAAAAATGTCAAACTTTAACATAAGGCCAAGTTCACGTGATACGGTTGCAAACTCAAAACTTTTAAATCAGGAATTTTTATAGTAAAATTTGTTAAGACCAATACATTTATATTTTAAATTAATATTTTGTCTGTTTATGTCTTGCAAACGAAACATAAGATTTGGTTTAATGTGAACACGCCATAATTGGATGCAACTGTGTTGTAGGAGTTAATTATAACTTAATACGTTAACAGTTCCGGTAGTTTGGGAGAAATGAGGGTCATGTGATAGTTGTATAGCACGTTATCTAACACATAACATTACATCTGAAAATAACAAACTCTCTATTATAGATCAAAATGGGGCAGAAAATGTAATAGAAATTCCGATTGGTCCATATAGTATATAATATCTAGGAAAAGTTATCATAATTATTCCGCCATTTATCAAAATTATATCAGGTGTGAAAGAAAATATATACATCAAATCAGACACGAAAACAAATAGAGTAAAAGTAAAATGCATTTAATGGTGTTTGGTAAATTGGACTCGATAGGTGAGCTGTTAGGTTTCACAGATAATAATGTCTTGGAAAAAAATTAATTCATTATGGTTATAACATACCTAAAATTACTCCATTTGCAACGATAAATATTCACTGTAATTTAGCAGATGTTATGATTCTGAAACATGATGAATACAATCATAGAGGAACTAATATTAGTGCTACATTTAAACAGACTGTTGGTTTTAGTGACACTATTTATTACAAACCATCTTAGCAATTATTTTTTCCAATACAGCAAAAATTAAAGATATTGTTTTAGAAATAAGAGATGACAAGGGAAAATTAATAGACTTTGATTTAGCTGAAATAACTGTGGCATTAGAAACGAAACCATAATTAAATAATATTAAATTTTTATTGGGAATTTTTATAAAAAGGACAAATAAAAAATGGAAGCGTCACTGAATAGGTCAATACTAAACGGGGAAAAAATATTAACAAAATTTTCCGCACTTACAATAGACAAACCATATTTAATAAATTAAGCTAAAATAGTAGACACAAAATTTGGCCGTCGAGTTTTATTAAAAATAGCAGATAGTTCAGTGTTTTACCAGATATATATATATATATGTGTGTGTGTGTGTGTGTGTGTGTGTGCGTGTGTGTATGTGTGTGTATGTGTGTGTGTTCAAAAATGTAATAATAAAGTTTTATATGAAGTTAATATGTGGATCTATAGATATTATATTTGAAGGAATGAAAAATTGTGGCCTTGAAAAGTAATTCCATTCAAATAGATTCGAAAAAAAAGATTTATCTAAGTGTCCAATGTTCGGAATTAAATTTAATTAAAAAAAGACATATTTAGAAAAGAGGAAGATAATACAATAATTAAAGATTTTTAAATGTTTAGTGATAGTTATAAATTTTTACAATTTCAATAACATCAGTAGTATTATGTGGTACAACTTTATGGAATTTTAAAAAAAATTATCATATAACTTCACATCAAATAACTTGAAAAAATAAATTTTTGTCTTGTTATGGAATAATTCAGTTGTTTCATTTAATCTTCAGGGTACATTTTTATTGTATTTATTGTTCCATCCATCATACAAATTTATTCTGTTTAATTTTACGTAGATATATGTTTTTTGTATTGTATTTTCCGACTAAATAAATAATATTTATTGTGCAAGATTGATAATACTCTAAACTAACATCATCATTAGGCGCAATTGGATTAGCAAAATTTCTTATTCTTTAATCTTCGAAATCTACATTGTTGTCTACTTCTAAGTATGGAAGGAAAACTTTATCCAAGGATCTCTTATATCTAATAAATGTTGTTTTTAAAATAATTGAAATGTGAGCTTTAAACAAAATTAGAAGTACGTTTTGATTATAATTGTTTGATTTGATTCCATCTAACTTGCTACACTCTAAATACGTAGGTAAGTTGACTTTTATCTTTTGGTTGTTGACAAGTTTGTGTTTTCAAAATAGTGAGCATTTAAACATTTTTTTTATCAACGAGATATATGAGAAACCATTTTTATATAGTCAGACTCGATACACCTTTTTATTAATAAAATTACATTAGTTTTACGTTTTTCGTTTACGTCGTGTTCATAGCATCACAGTGGTGGTAATTTGAACCTTTTTTTATATACACGTGACATCTTAATATAAGTGACCTGACTTAATTTTTGTGCATGACATGTTAATAATTTTATACATGAAACAAGCCCTTAATGGAGCATCCACGTCTTAACAGTTATTCGTCCTTATTAAATTAGGAGGTGCTGAGTGCAAAAGGGCCATAGCAGAAAAATAAAAAATGTATAGTAATAAAATTTGTTTATGGCTAAGCTAGCATGCATGTATGTAGTAGCTAAAGTAATAAAATAAACTAGACGCCGAAACATGCATAGCTTTTATTATTTATTGTAAAGTAATTTTAAGATACGTTTGCTCAAAAAAATTAGAACTGATAATGGGTATATCTTAATAACGTATTTTGTAAAAAAAAAAAAAAAAAAAAAAATTAGCAGATGAACTAGCTGCAAACGACACCTTATAACCTCACGTGACGCTGATAGCACCAATTAGAATAAGGATATTGTGAGCCCATTTATCAGTGATCTGCCGGTAGACTAGAACCCCAAGACAAGATAGATTTTATAAATTCAATCGTTGGCTATGAAGCAGAGGTACAGATAAGGTATTGAAACCAAATTTCGCAGAAGTAACTTCTCCATAAAATCGTGAATAGAATAATTACGTGATCCCACTATTATCACAATAGACACTATTACTACTTTGTTAATCAAAATAAGTTTGTGACCTATAGCGAACAAGGCAGCAAGTAAACTAGTCATCTCATTCCAGTGCCTTGCTAAAATAAATTCCAGGCCACCTCGCCTACAGCTGGCTGGACAAACACCTCCTCACGTTGTAATGCAAAGCCTGGATAACGGCCCCTACACACGGTTACACATTAATCTGGAACCAGAACACTAATGCACTACAGACGCAAAATTATTTACGGGCGTGCATATACAATGATACATTCGTGCAAGTAGCGTAAAAAACTAACGCACGAATCTGTTTGGCGGTGGTATAAAAATATTGCCGTGTTCCTCATCATAAATACTACGACAACCGTTTGGAGTCCGTCAAGTGACAAATTTAACAGCTAGGAAACAGTGATAAAGTTTATTCATTATTAAGAGTTTATACAAAAGATAACTATCAGGTTAACGTATAATCACCTAGTCAAGCACAACAAAGTGGGTAATAAATTGACGATTGAAAGTTTAAATTTAAATACATAACTCGCTCAAAAAAGCAGATTAGTAAGTTCACTGTAAAAATACTTCTTAAAATGTTTAGGAAGTAACTACCCAAAACGCAGTATGGAACAGTTGCCATACTTTCGCCTTGTAGATATGCAATTTTTTACGCTTGCTACAATACAAGTATGGTAACTTAAATATACATTTGATTTCTTATAAAAAAATTTTTGCTATCGCTACCATGGATGTCTGGAAAAAAATTCTACCCTACCTACTTTCTTAGCGCTCCTATATGCACGTGTGGCAAATTTACTAACTATTTTACAGTGTTATTTCAGAACTTTTAAACGAGTCTTATAATACTGTGGAGAGTGTACATTCAAAAGTGTTTACAAACGTTCATATCCGTATCTCCGGAAAAATTAATGCTCTATGAAGACAGCCATGTTTAAAAAAAAAAAAAAAAAAATAACACTCCTGAAAAGCTCACAAATCTTAGTAAAAACAGTCCTTTTAAAAATTAAATATTACTACAGCCACGGTTTTACGGCGGAAAATTTTTTGAACCATTTGGTTTTAACGCATTATGTGTACGTCTGCAGCTTTGCTTCATAGTCAGAGATTGGATGTTTTAACTCTCTCTCTCTCTCTCTTGACTTCGGGTTTTACTGGCAAATAACAGACATATGGTGTCACAGTAACCTTGTTCTGATTGGTGCAGCCAAATGCGATCTGTTTCTGAGCAAAGACACGCTGTAAACCGTAAAACAGAACTGCCGACGTGTGCGTAAAACATTGAAACAAAATTATGCAAACATTTTTTCGCGATAAACTTGTGGCTCTAGATATTAAATATATGTATTTTTATTTCAACATCTGGTACAGTTAAAATTGTCCATACAAGAAATACATGAAAAATGATTCGTCGCAGTGAAAACCTAAGTTTTTAATTAGTATTACTGGAGGCCTGTGATTAAAAATTGATATATTTTGTAATACTTGTAAACTGCGACAAAACAACGATAACCCAGTTCCAAACAGGGGAAATTGTGAAGTGTTTTAAAATAGGAGCAGTGAAAGTCTCTGCGACCTATAAGCCGAGTCTTCAGCGCTCGCAAAAACGAGAACAGAGAACACCACTTTGACGCCCACCCTTCTCGTCACCATCATCAATCAGCCGCCCTCTTGTCTCACGGTCGAGAAGGCCGCTTATCTGAAGAGCAATGGTGATACCGACCTCTCCACAACACACGTCTCGCAGTTGGAGCGTACGGGATGTTGTATAAACAGGCAGAAATTGTCCCGGTAAATTGAGGACGAGTGACATACACACAGACACACGTTAAATTCGCGTCGTTATTTGGTTACAGACTAGGCCAGTGACGAGTGAGAGATTTTGGTCAGCGCTTAACATCGAGGTCTTTAGCGCTTGTGAGTGTTGACCTGAGGTGAGTACGGAGCAACGCTAGAATGAAAGGGTGGGGGAAACAGGATATCCCTGAGAAAACCCGTCGACCGACGGCAAAACAACGACCCACATGCAAAAATTCAGGGACCGACCCCGCCGGGAATTGAACCCAGATCGCTCTGATGTGAGGCGAATGGTCTGACCATTCAACCTCCGCGGCCCCACCAGTGACAAATTAATGAAAACGGCGGTACAGGCAGTCATAACCCCCCTCCCCCCGACCATCACAATTACTGAAACTCATCGGTGAATACGCGTCTGGACTAGACTCCACTGATCTTTACATATATACTCGAGAAAAATGTGTAATTTCATTGCTCACCTGTCTTCATGTGATTTCATTTATTTTGTTTAGGTATGTATGTTTTGTCTTCGGTTCAAAATTCAAAGTTCAGTGAAGTACGTATATACTTCTTTTGGCTCTGGGAGCAAGCTTTTGTTGTTGACCGAATAAAATATGCGTTATGGTTTCTACAAAGCATTAATTATTAAAAGTAAACTTCTCCTACTTTAGCGAATAAGCCTGGTCCTCCGGAAAGAAATATACGAGTAAAATTGCACGTGCAAACATACGTATTTGTCTGATTTACATACTATTGGTCACTTTGTCGTTGAAGTTTCAATTATTGGCTAAAATTGTTGCCCGCTATAATCTACGACACTGCAGGCCAGTGGAAGACGTCAAGAGAGCGAGCAATAGCTTGTAGTCTATAGTCTGTTGTCTCTATAAATATAGAGACAGTTTTTCACGCAAGAATCCAGAAGCATGTACAGTACATGTTTGTTAAAACTGCAGTTGTGTACAGCTAATTAGACTCGCCCTGGGAAAAAAACCGAGACAATTACACACCTTCAAGTAAACACTCTAAATCTGAATTAGTGTATATTCTCTGATTCACGCCGATGGATGGAGCAGTTTCAACAAACTGAATAAGTGAGAAACCACTGTGAAATCGGTGTCTATTCACGGATTTCTATAAATAGTGCCAACATTCCACAAGTTAATTAATGAATGTCCACAGATTTTCCAGTAATTTTTCACTGATTTAATAAGTGAAAACTGTTCTTTCAAAACAACTGCAAATAACTGAGAATATTCAGTGATTCACTTGTGAGATGTTGGCATTCTTAAAGGAAATCAGTGAATATTCATAAATTTAATAGTGCCTATTTTCACTGATTCTAATTGTTGAAACTGCTCCATCCATCAGCGTGAATCAGTGAATATTCACTAATTCAGATTTAGAGTGAACAAAGATGGCATTTACCCATTCTACCTAAACAGTGAAAAAACAAATTTGGAATGTAATTGACTACTCACAAGAGAAAGAACCAATGGAGAAACAACTGAGTCTTGAGAATACACAGCAATGTAACGTCTAGACTGCAGGCCAAATTGACAAGCGAAAATTTCTAGTCCTAGCCTACAGATACCCGAAATATTTTCGCTGATAATTTGCTGAAAGGTTATTAGGATATTTCGTGGATTCAACGACATGCCGGCTGGAGTCTACAGTCCTGTGTACACCCAGTCATCAGCTACATGTTTATTGACTGCTGCTACAATGACTGCCAGCATGGAATCAGTAAATGTTTCCATGCATGTTTGTTGTTGGTACATAATCCGCACGGTCAAGTTTAATAAACAGTGATGTAACAGCGAAAGTAACTCACGCGCATAGGACTTCAAAATCTAGCGTCTTCTGAAATGAATTAATGAAAATCCCTTGTCATAAGTCATACCTCAATTCACGCGTACTATAAAGTAACTTTCTCGCTGCATCACAGTTAGACACGCCCAGCAGCAATTTGACAGAATAAAGAGTTTGCAAACAAGGACCCTTGGCAGCTAACCAACAAATCCCAAAATTCAGTTGACTCGCACGACAGTAGAGTCTAGCCTAAAGGTCCCTGATACCGTAAAATTATGCTGTTCCTAAAAACAGAATCATTTGAGGATATGATCTTTGAAAGAACTGTGCAATCGGAGTGCATGACTGCATTTATTTACTTGGACATAATTCATTGCGAAATAAATGACTGTCAAAAGAAAACTACAAATAAGACAAGAAAACATAAATAAGCAGAGTACGCTTTAGTCATCAGGATACTTACACAACATGAAATTCCAAAACTGGAATTTGGTCAGATAAAACAAGGAACAAACAGAAAATAAAAGAAATAACAAAAATGTAAAAAGAGCTAAGTTGACATGCGACACAACGATGAGACGAAACAAAAACACAAACAGAAATATACCAAACAACACAACGATGAGACTAAACAAAACACAAAGATGTCGGACACGAACAGGAAAAACAACAAACGACACTAAATATGAGACGAGACAAAACACAGTAGTTTTCCAAACAGTCAGTATTAACGACGTTTCGGGAACTGGAATTATTTTTAGTTTTTTTTATAGTCATTTATTTTGCAATGGAGTATGTCCAAATAAATTAATCCAGTCATCATTTGAGGAGTTTGTCGCTGGGACGTCAGCTGTGTTTACGTCCAAGTCGGCTCCGAAGCGTCTCCTTGTTGGCCAACTACACTACAGAAAATACTTCCTAAAATGATTTTGAAGTAATTAACATAAACACAGTATGCGCCAGTTACCATACTTCCACCTTGTAAATATGCAAACTTTTATACTTGTTTACAATACAAGACTCGTAACTTTAGTTAACACTTGACTGTTTTATAAAAAGTTTAGGAGTGCTACCATGGATGTCTAGGAAACAATTCTACAATACCTACTACGTGTGGCAAATTGACAAAATATTTTTACAGTGTACGATAGTGCAGTGCAGTCGGATCTAGAGCCTCTAGTCGTGACCCGGCGAAGTCGCATGTTGCCACGATCGCTTCCGCCCCAGTGACGACAGTTCCATAACACTGGGCAAGGCCTTTTGGAACTCTGACTTTCAGTTCTTCAGTCCCTATTGTACCTCCATTGGTGTCGTGGTATTATTGTATATTTTGTGGTTACGGTTAAAAAGCTAAATATCGATAGTATGTGACGGCCCTATTTTATTGATACTTTTATATATATAAATTAATGTACTTTAGGTTAATTATGATGATTGATTGCAATGAAGGGGCCTTTATTGTCATATGTAACATATTGCCATCCATTTTAACTTCAGTATTGATTGCGAGGGGTCTGTGGGATCCTATGATAGGCCAGTATAAACACAGTAGAAAATATGACTATTACTAATATTATCCCAGAGGTATCGTGTCTGGTATCGTTTTAACCTGTGGAATGTCACAGACTCGAATATGCTAGTAACATTAAGATAATTTTATGTATAATGATTTTAGTTTTTAAGAGTGATAATTGCCCGCCGGTCTGGCGACAATAGAGCAGATGATGCAGTGGGCCGTACCACATGCTGTTCTAGAAGGGGCGGGGGTGCCCGACCTCCCCCTGTCTCCTTGCCATACAATCCTCTCTTTCTCTCTCGCCTACACATTTCTACTCCTTTTCCCCTCCCCCAACAGACCCCGTGTAACGTACGTAATTTAAACTAGAATTATATTAATTAAATATAGAAAGTGGTAATTAGGCTAAGTGTTTTATTTGTAATTGCTGTGAGAATGTGCCCATGTTTAATTTGATTTTAAATAAATACGGAGGCTTCAACAAGGGACGCACGCAATGTTCGGGCCAGGTCTTCGTTCTGATTGGTCGGGGGAACCTACCAGCTCCCATGAGTCCGGTGGGGCGGGAAGGGGACGCCGCCCAGGAGAGCAAAGATGCGAACCGCGAGACACAGAAAGAATGAAGTCTTAAGACGAGCCGGGTGTGTGTGAGCTCGGGGGGACAGGTGTCGGGATATTCGTCGTCGGGTTTGTAAGGACGGTGGACAGCGAGCTCGGGGTCACCGGTGGGTGGACTTTTCGGGTGATCGCGGCCGGTACCTGCAACATAATTAACGTCGTGACCGATCAAAAGCCGCCGGAGGAAGCGCCTATT
>PNEQ01133595.1:0-50189 GCA_003012365.1 Medauroidea extradentata | reverse complement strand
ATCCCAGCGAGGTAGATGTAGCTCAGCGTATTTTTAAATCTTTTTTTCATGATGGTATTTACTTGCGTAATACAGTAATTATTGCAGTTACCTCACCCTCGACGCGTTTGAAAAGTTAAAACAAATATATTATTTGCTCATATTCTGTTTTACCGGCGGATTCTTTAATCATACAAAAACGTCATAACAATAATGTTACGTACAGCCGGTTCATAATATTATATTCTCGTAATAATGATATTTTATGGTTTCAGTAAAATATCGTGCCGCTGCTAGGAAGTAAGACAAAAGTGCCTGTGTTGTTACTCGTAGGTTAGTCGTTCTACCATTTTACATTTGTTACATGTAGTTCAGAAACGTTTATTTTATAGAAATATTTCGTAAAAGTGATAGCCGGTTGCGAGTGGGTAGGCAGCCCACTTGCCAGTTCTGTGTTGAATCGAAACACACTGTACGTGACATCACTAACACAAATATTTACAACTGTCATATTCTAGTGACGCAAAGCATCTCAATTATTTATTCCAATCCATGTTATTAATATATATATATAATTTATATGCAACGAGAGAGGACTATACTGGCATGTCGGTTTTTGTATGTAAATTTTATAAATACCCAAAAACATCTATTTATTCTAAGATAAAAACCATAAGTGTAAACTATCTCAGAGTATGTAAAAAAATAACTAAAATATCGTCACAATGTATGTATTAATTTTTCTTTTTACAATGTATCTGTTCATAAAACAAAAACGTTATCACTATTTGGGTCCCTTAGAGTGGAAATTTTACTTATGACTGGTTTTTCTAAGAATAATCTGTCGAAGTAAATTATAATTAGTGTTTTTTTTTTTTCAGATAGGAAAACTTAATCGAAAAATCTCGGCTCTGCAAATCGAATCTGACAGCAAGGAACAAAAAGTAAGAATATATTACACATAATACGTGAAATGTTAATATTTTAGTTTACATGTATTTTGTGTAAGGTACATTGAATTTATCAAATTAATAACATATATATTTATCAAAATTTGGTAATAAAATTACATTCTATACGTGTACTTCCCAAATAAGTGCTGTCCTTGCATTGTAGAACATAATAAACATATTTTTTTTTACTGTCTACATTTTACTTATTCTTTGTCAATTTTTCTTCTCTTGTTTCACTCATACGCTCAACTTTAGGAAACAGTCAAATTAGAGCGAATAATATTCTTATAAGTTATATAATATCTTATATTTAAAAATAATGCTGAACTGTATCACATAGTGGTTGTCCAGGTTCTTGCTACTGTTGTTCATTTTTACTGGAAATACTGAAGAAAATACCTACCGATTTGACGAGGTAACTAGCTGCTAAGAACCAGATAGTGAGAAAATAAGTTCAATATCTAATGTATATTAAGTTCTCAACCATCGAATTCAAAAAATGTAATACTTCATACTTAGATTTAAAAAAAAAGTTCAATTCTGCTTGTAGATTGCTATCTTAACATCGCAAATGAAATGTTTAAAAGAATTAATCGAAATTTCTTGAAAAACATTTATTCTTATTACTGAAATGTTAACATTAACAATTTTCAAGAATTCCCGTCCTATTATTCCAATTATTTGATGAAAATGTAAGTAATACCATTTTTATTTCAATCTGTAATTACGATAGTGTAACCTAACAACCGAATGTAACTTTAGCTAATTTAATTGATTTAAAAAAAACAATAATGCTAACAAAATCTATGTAAATAATTATTTGTCTGTAATTAATTTTTAAGAATAATATTTTCATCTCAAATACTTTACCTTATCATGTATAGATGCGACCTATTTTAACACAGGAATATTGGTATAACATAAATTACCATATCATATATTGTGCAAAAATTCATAGCAGTTAATAGTGTGTACAAGTTCACACTATAACTTTTTAAATGTCATTAGCAGTCATAAAAACGGCTCGTATGATAACGGATATTGAATATCGCATTGAAACATGTGAGACGTGTACTTATGCCTAGCATAGTCCTATACGGTGTCTAATAAGAGTCACGTGTGCTTCGTCCACCAATGTCTCTACACACATATACTCCCGAAACAAACACCTGCTGCTGTCTTTGATGTGTGAGTGACATTTCGGAACTACGTGAAGCTGACGTCGACCAACGTCTATCTCAGCTGTGCCGGATGCAGGTTAAAGACCCAGCAATTCTGATTCTAAACTAACTGTAGATGGTATCTATTTTCTCAGCCCATCAGACTCGTTTGAACTATCGTGCACGGTATTATTTTATGAGTCTAAATTGATAGAAACAAAGTAGCTCCGATTAGTTGCTTGGTTTTATAGGCGGTCCTCTGTTTTGTGATCTCAAGTTCTCGTAAGAAGATGAAGAACGTGCTGAAGCAGGACTGTCTGGTTGTAACTGTCCACCGCGTGAGAGAGCCAAGACATTGGTTGATTCTAACAAACTTTCCTATGATATGTTGTAAAGATTCTTGTCCCGACACTGGTCTGCAATGTGTGTGTGCAACCTCTCCCCTTTTATAATGAAAACACAAATTTAAAAATTATACATAAAGAAATATATGTAAACAAACCGAAAACACATGATCAGATGCCCCCTTGCCACTTATGTGGGAGTAATCTTATTGTTGTCTCACCATTCCGTTCGTACATTTCCCCTACAAACAACTGCTTCGTACATGCAAAAGGCTCACATATTCAGAAAGAAATATTTTGCACTATAAACTAATACATAATATATATATATATATATATATAAGTGATTTAAATCTAAATATTCGTATAACAACAGTTGAAGTTTATAGTTCTATTCGTACACAGCTTGGTATAGTACTTTAACAAAGATCATCAGTTGTAGAGAACACTCACTGTGAGGCAATATATATCGTGGTTATACTTAGTACTCGACATGTGGTATGCAAGCAACCTCTGATATTTACTTTTGATTACATTGATCGTAACCTCCTGTGTCGCCTGACCTGGAATTGTTAGTAGGCGCGTTGTGTAACACTATGTCAGGACTCCTCGCCCAGCTGTTCGTGCTCGTCCTGTTTAAATTGTCTCGTCGCTTGAAGAGTCTTCCACAGCATCGCGCCAAGTATCCAGCTGCACTGGAAGGTATTCGTCAACGGATGCGATATTAAATAGCTAGGCCCTCTTACTCTATGACTCCCATCCATATAATGCACCCAGTTAAACAATGCTTACAATAATGTCCGAAACTAACTTGACACATCTAGGCTGTGTCTCAAATAGCCCTGAGGGCACACTTAACATCACAGCGTGTACTCGAGTGTAAGTGGGCGAAAGGGATTGTGAGCCAAAGTGAGCGCCAATGAACCCTCACTGTATCCTCTCGCCCAATCTGCGGCTATAGTCACCTTTGTTTTTCTTCATTTTCAAACCATAACCTAAAACTGGAACTGGAAAACATTTACTGTGCACGTAGGACATTCGTAACCGTTCGCCGCCGAACCTGACACACACACACTACTTCAACTGCCACGGTTCCGGTTCCTACTCACCTTCTCTCTTCCCCCTAGCACACATTTCATAGTTCTATCTCAATTCACTATCGCTCCACAGCGACACACATGAAAACTTAAATTTTAAATACTTAATATATCTATAAAATATTTACATATATATGTACGATCCTTACATTAATATTTACAGTGCAGCTCATATTTGCAAACGTCACTGTTTCTGGAACTTTTTTAATATTGACAAGGTGCATGAAGCATGTACTTGGAAATTGTTCTTTCTGGCATCGTCCGTAATGTCACTAAGACAATTGATTACAAAAGTTACACTCCCGAGTCACATAGCTTCTCAATATGTTAAAAATTTACAGACATATATATTTTTTTGAGAGAGACAAGAAGTATTTTGGCAAGTGTTTGTTTATATGTAGCAATTTATGAATACTAAAAAACAGGTGTTTAATATAAGGTAAATTACAAAACTTTAAACTATCTTAGAGTATGTAGAAAAGAAGTAACTAAACTGTATCGTTATTTAATTTTAGTTTTTATAATGTATGTTATAAAAAATCAATTAGTAATCCTAATATTTTTAAAATAACATAATAACTCAGTCTCATAGAGTAGAAATATAAATTATGATTGATTTAATAAAACTAATAAAACATAATACTCGCTTAAAATCACATACAGTATATTGCATCAAATAATATATTTCTTTCTAAGAATTTTCTGTACACAGAAATTATTATTAATAATATTTTTTTTCCAGATTGGAATACTTAATCGAAAAATTTCAGATCTGCAAATCGAATCTGGCAAAAAGGACCAAAAAGTAAGAGTGCTTTGTATATAATGTGTGGGATGTTAATTTATTACGTTGCATGTATTTTGTGTATGGTACATTGTATTTAGCAAATTAATAACGAATATATTTATTAAATTTGATAATGAAGCTACATTCTATATACGTGTATTTCCCAAATAAATGTTGTTCTAGCATTGTAGAACATAATAACCATATTTATATATATTTTAAGTCATCCACATTTGACTTGGCCTTAAAATATCTTATTCTTAATAAAAAACGTTTGGTGACTAAATCTTTCTTATCTTGATTCACACAACCACTTCATCTATGAAAATTTACATACATATAAGAACGAATAATTTATATATATGTATATATAATTAATTCTTAAATTATACCTCCATTGTAAAACATAGTTTTAAATCCAGGTTATCGCTATTGTTGTTTATTTTACATGGAAATACTTATGAAACTATGTACCGAATAACCGAGCAAACTAGTTATAAAGAACCAGACAGTAAGTGAAATAATACTTTAATATATTATGTATAGTAAAATCTCAACCAACAAAACAAAAATTGCATTATTTAATACTTACATTTGTTAAAATAAAAGTTCTACCCTGCTTGTAGACCGCTATATTACCGCCACAAATGGAAAGTTAAGTGAAATTTATCGAGATTTCTTGAATCCATTTATTCTAATTGCTGATGTGTTAACACTAAATAATTTCTATAATTCCTGCCATAGACTTCCAATTTTTTAAAGTAAATGTAAGTAATGCGACTTTCATTCAACCTTAAATTACGATATAAAATGTATCTAATTTATTTCATTTCTTTAATAATTTAATAATAACAGAACAATTGTACCAACATAATTTATATAAACCAGTAATTGTTTGTAATGCATGCTTAAGGGTAATATTCTTAACTAATATTCTTTAATGTATCATGTATAGATGCGTCCTATTTAAAATAGGGAATTTGGTATAAGATAAATTACCATAAATTGTAATGTGCGAAAAATTCTAAACACTAAGAGTGTGTTTAGTTAATATTATAAAAATTATTTTTAATATAAGTAGCAGTCATATAAAGTTGCTCGAATGATAACGGATCTTGGATACCGCATTGAAACCAGTGATATGTGTTTTTATGCCCACCATTGTCCAATGCGGCGTCCAATAAGGGTCACATGCGCTTCATCCACCAATGTCTCTACACACATCTACTCCCGAAACAAACACCTGCTGCTGTCATTGATGTGTTAGGGACATTTTGGAACAACGCATAGCTGACGCTGACCAACGTCTGTCTCAGCTGTGCCGGATGCAGGTTAAAGACCCAGCACTTCAGTTTATAAACAAACTGTACATGACCTCTATTTTCTCAGCCCGCATGACTCGTCTGAAGTGTCGTGCACGGTATTTTTTTTTTTTTTTTGCGTTGAAATAGTTAGAAAACACTGTTGATCTGATTGGTAGCTTTTTCTCACGGACGGTCCTCTGTTTCGTGATCTCAAATTTTCGAAAGAAGATGGAGGACGTGTTGAAGCAGGACTGTATGGTTGGTACTGTCCACCGCGTCAGACAGTCACGACACTGGCTAATTCTAACACAATTTCCTATGACGTGTTGTAAATATATTTGTCTCGTCACTGGTCTCGAATGTGTGTGTGCGACACTTCCCCTTTCATCATAACCACATAATCTGCCAACAATGTTTTCATGTGTTTAACGAATTTTTATTGTGTTGTTCTTACAGGTGAACAACCTTAACCAAGAAATAAAGCACTTAAAGACAAAAGCCGCGAATAAGGAAAATCAAGTAAGATACTTTGATATTTATTTTTCGTAGGGATATTTATCAATTCGCATAAAATCTTAAAATGCAAATATTAGCCTACTTTTTATATTCAGTACAATCCGAAACATACATAAATTTTTCCTTTGATTATCGTGCTTGCAAAATAATCAAGGTGTTTATTGTTTACCATAAAGGTCAAAATTTTAAAATTGTTTTTTAAAGTGTAGTTTAATACAAGAATCAAATTTGCATTGCAAACGCTACTAAATGTGATGACATATTAATGTATAGGCATGTCACTATAAACAGAGCACTTAGCGAGACGTGGAATTAATAATATATATGGTTGTACATTATGTATCTTAACTTTTCATTGTGTTGAAACATCTTCACTTGTTTTAAGAAATATGGACCTTTTGATACTAAAAACTTAAAAAAGACTGCAAAATATTCTAATGAATTCTTTAAGCAGTGTTCAATTTATTGTAATTGTCTTATATATTTATATTTTACAAAACCATACGTGCTATGCATAAGTTTTAAAATTATCACACACAAATAAAATTTAACTTTGAATAGGTCTATATTAATTCTAGTATTATTAGCGCTTAACTAATTGTGTTAAAGTAAGTGAAAAAGTCAATGAGAGATTATATTCAGAGTTTAATGTGGAGGTTTTTAGCATTGGTGAGGGATGACATTTTGTGAGTATGGAGCAGCACCATAATGAAGAAGCAGGGAAATGGGATACTCCTGAGAAAGATCACGTAGTTATTGCAATATAATTATATATCCTTTTAAAAATATATCTGCATATATAACAGCATATCGTGTTCAATACAAACGTGTTGTCCACTACAGGTTTCAGTAATGTAATAAGTGCCTGCTTTCTCATTGTAACGAAATTCCATATAATAATTTAAATATGTATACACACATATATATATATATATATACTTTATATACATATACATATGTATACATATATGAAGTGCCCAAACGAGAAATTCTTAATCAAAAGACTCAAGTTAAATAGTAGTTTTTTTTTCAGCTTTATATCCATTTGTAAACTTATTGGGATTCCCATATTATATATTTATGAGTATATGTAATAATTATATTTAAACATGTATATAGACAAACAGAAACCATGTATTTGATGCCCTCTTGCCACTTATGAAGGAGTAACATTGTAGTTTAGTTTCCTCTTCCATCCTTTCATACAATTCCTCTACATAAACAAGCTTCATAGAGGCAAGAAGCTCCCTCAACAGAAAGCAAAATTTTTGCGCTATTAACTATTACATAAATAAGTAAAATTCTGCACATGTTCTTTAATTCTAAATCTTCGTATAGCGTAAGTAAAAAGTTTTTATTTATTTCGTACATAACTCCATATATTACGTACTTTAACTTAGGTCGTCAGCTGTACAGTACAGATAATGTGAGATATTTCTCAGCACTCGACATTTGGTGCTTGCAAACATCAGACATGTAGCTTTGATTACTTCGATTGAAACCTCCTGTCTCTCCTCACCTGGAATTGTGAGTAGACGCAAAGGGTAATGCCATGTCAGGACTCCTCGCTCAGCTGTTCATGCTTCGCTGTTTGAACTGTCTCGTCGCCTGAAGTGTTTTCGTCAGCCTCGCGCCATGTAACCTGCTGCACTAGAAGGCTGTCGTCGACGTCAGTGATGTGTAAGAGCTAGATCCTCTTACTCTATGGTTGCCTTCTCTATACTGCACACAGTAAAACAGTGCTTACACTGATGTCCGACACTTACTTGCCACATTTAGGCTGTGTCTCATATAGCCCACAGAGCACACTCTCGCACACTCTTAATGACGCAGAGTGTACTATCTGCTGTCCCAAATTCGAGGGAGAGTGAGCCAGAGTGGCGTGCAATGCTCCCACGCTGCAACCACTCACCCACTAAGCGGGAAGACATTTTTATTTTCCTTATTATTCAAACCATAACCTAAAACTCGAACTGGAATATCATTACTGTGAATTTTATGCACTTATTTATTTTCCCAGCTTTCCTTTTCTCATGATAGGCTGCAGTCCTTCGAGTTTGCATCCAAATGTGGCTGTCTCTTTTTGATTGATCAGTGAGCAAGAGTGGGTGAGAGAGAGTGTGAAGTGAGAGTGTACACACTCCTAATTTGAGACCCGGACCTAGTTTCTGTTGGGAGGTCAGCCATATCTGACATTCGTAACTTTAAGGCAATAGAGTTACAGATGAAATCCTGTACAGACAACTACCTCTATTACAGTCACTTGCTATACGGTCGCAGCTATTTCAATGCAAAACTTCCTACTTGTCTCAACCCCAGGGCCTAAGTTCCATAGTTGCAGCACGACACATGTGAGCCATTCATTACCACTCGCCGCGAAGCCAGACACACTCACTGCTTCAAATGCCGCGATCCGGGTTCCTACTCACTCTCTCTTCCCCTAGCACAGAGATTAGATCGCTGTCTCACCTCTTTATCGCTCCACAACGTCACAAATTTACACATACATAGTAAATACTTATTTAAACTACATAATGTTTATATAGATCTGTACGATCCTAAGATTGTAATTTTAATGCAGCTTATTTTTCAAACGACGTTGTTACCGGAACTTTTTTAATATTGATCAGGTGCATGAAGTACGTCCTTGGAAATGTTTCATGTTGCTGGTAACATTGTGACGTCAGAAACACAACTAATTACAACAGTCGTACTCTAGAGTCACACAGAGACTGTGAATAAATTTTCTCTCATGTTACGAAAGTCGGTAAATTTTTTCTTAAGTTTGTTGGTTAAACTGCTTGAAGCAGGAATGATAATATCTTTAGAAGCTATTACCCCATGCTAAAATTTATTTTTATTTGCGTTTGTCTTTGGGTGAATCAGTTTATTTTATGCTCAGTGTAAACATGTAAAAGATTCCACAAATTTAACTTTTTTCTAGACGTTTATTATCTTGCTTCAGTGTAGGATTTTTACTTACTCCGACCAAGCTATCGATAGGCGGGAAACGATTTTGCAGAGTTGACGGTTATGACAACGAGGAGAAAAGAGTAGGGTAAACTATGGAAACGATCGATTTTTCTAATAATTGGGAATAAACGGAAGAAAAATTTATCGCCTTCGACGAGATTTGATATTGTGTGTGAATTAAATCAACCAAAAATGATGAATATCGTTATTAATATCACAGCGATTGTTGACAGGATAACAAGAGATGAAATTCGCCCGCTCTTTTTACACAGTTTTATTTGCACCTACAGAACATGTACACATACTACCTAAGGCTACATTAACCACAGTTCACTGTTGCGTGTGTCCATATCCTCGTGTTCGAGCTCACACTGCCATCTCTAATTCCCTCCTCCACTCGCCTGCCTTCCCGTCTGCCAACCCCAGTTCAGGAGATAAGCATGGCAAGGAGGCAGTTTGCATTCCTCTTCGCCAAGGGTAGGACAACTGAAGTCGTGCCATGTTAGCAGGGCTGCATGCATTAACACCCTTGGCCCGAACATCCCGCCCCCCTTGAAACTCTAGCTTTCAATTTTTGATTCCAATCCCCTGGTTGTCTACATTTCTCCTTCTGTTGTCTGCAGGCTGACTACCCGCACAATACCGTCCTTCCCTGGGTGAAGCTGTGTCACTCGACCAAGTTTCCACAATTGTGGAGGCAAGTTGTCTTCTTTTACCAGGACCAATGTGCCTAATGTCAAACTGGGTCCATGAGTCCTTCACTTAGACCGCTGCTGCAACTCAGTCAAATACTCCTTTGTCCACCTAGCCCAAAAATGTTGACTTATTTGTTGCATGTGTTGTCAGCATGAGAGTGTGTTTTGAGGAAGAAAGGTTAAATTTGGCTCCGGAATGGCAGTAAGGGAATCCCCAATCAGGAAATGGGCAGGGGTTAATGCTTTCAGGTCTTATGGGTCTGATGACATAGGGGTTAATGGCCTAGAGTTTAGACATGCTTCGACTTGTGTCAAAACTGTATACAGCTCTTTGTATGACAACATGGCTTGACCTACAATTCTTTTTAAGTGGTGCTTCATGGAGTGGACCCCTGCCTCCCAAAACCGCCAAAATGTGGTGCACATGGAGGAATGAAACACCACGCCATTCCTTCTTCAATTAGCATTGTATTCAAGTGTTGCTTGTGGTTTTCAGACTGAAACAAATGTCTTAGTTCGATAAGTTCTCTGTTTCCGCCAGTGAAATTAGTTGCATTGTCAGAATATATGCAGGCACATTTTCCTCGCCGAGACACGAATCTTCGTAGTGCTGCTAAGAATGCCTCAGTGGTCAAATTGGACACCAGTTCCAGATGGATCGCCATAGTTGCAAAACACACGAAAACTGCGATATACCCCTTGGTTGGTGCTGCCTTTCGTTTTGTTTGACGGATCTGTACAGGTACACAGTAGTCGATCCCATTATGAAGAAATGGCCTTGAAGGTACAACTCGCCCTTCTGGGAATTCTCTCATAATATGGGTAGTTTACTTAGGTCTAGCCTTGAAACAGACCATGCAACTGCTGATCACCTTCTTGACTAATCTCCTACCATTCAAAGACCAATAACAAGGTCGTATGGAGTACAAAAGTGATTGTGGTCCTGCATGTATAAGCCTGATGTGCTCCTCTCGTGTTATTAGCATCATTACATGATGATTATTGGGCAAAACAACAGGGTGCCTTTGATCTTATGAGACATGTGCATTTTGTATGCACCCACCTACTCGTATTAACTAAACCTTCCTTGCCTAGGAATGGATTCAATGACTGTAGTCGACTTGATCTTTGCAACTATCCCTTTAGTACCAAGGCCTTCAACTCTTGATGACAATCTTCTGTATGTGTAAGCCTGTGGACTCTTGTTCTTGACTCATTTATTTCAGTGACAGTAAGTTTGAGGCCAGTCGAAGGTTTGTGAGGTGTTCTGAGCATTTTGACGAACCTAAGACAATATGCCACCACTCTTACTAACTTAATGAAGGAGGAATGTTTTGTTAAAACAGCAAATTGTGTTTGTGTGGTGTGTAAGACCACTACTTGTTTCCTCTCGTGTGACAAGGGATCAGGACTCGGTTCATTAGATACCCTTTTAGGCCATTCTGTTTCCTGCCTGACCAGCCAACTTGGTCCATTTCACCATAAGGCCAATGACAAAAGTTTGTCTGGAGTCACCCCTCTGGAGATTAAATCCGCTGGATTGTCACTCGAACTTACATGATACCAATCTTTTTGTCGAGTAACAGTTTGAATTTTGGAAATTCTGTTTGCTACAAACATTTTACAGGTTGCAGATGGTGCTACAAACCAGGCCAATACAATTGTTGACTCTATCCAGTAAATAAAGGCTAGTGACCTTCAGATGAAGTGCTTTTCGAACCTTATCTGTCAACTCTGTACTTAAGAGTGCCCCACAGTTCCAATCTTAGCAAGAAGATCTGTTTTAGTGGAGCTACTCGAGATTTCGCACAAATAAGATTGCTTGATGATTCCTCATTCTGTCAGTGCACCTAAGATACACACAAGCTCCATATGCAGCTTCTTAAGCATAAAAAAAAACAGCATAGTCTGATGACCATAATCGACCTCTCAATGTGGAAGTCATTTGTTTGTGGAAGAGTTTTTTTGAACTTATCCCATTTTTCTGTAGTGCTACAGGTATATCTTGATCCCAATCCAGTCGCATCTGCCACAGTTCTTGCATAATCAGCTTAGCAGTCACAGTAATAGGGCCAATGAGGTACAAAGGGTCAAATATACGAGATATTTCTGATAAATTTGAACATTTTGTTGCCTGATCACATGTGCAGTTTACTGAATACTGAAAATGGTCCAAGCTTGGTTTCCACAAAATACCCAAGGTTTTGACACTGCCTGTTTCTTCGATGAGTTTTAGTTCTTGAGTTAAATTTTCTTCTGTAGACAAGTGTGCTAGTATCGAATGATAATTGGAGCACCATTTGCGCAAGGGGAAGCTACCATTTGCCAACATACTTGTGATGTCTTGCTGTAGTCTGGTTGCATCCTCGAAAGTATCTGCACCAGTCATCAAATCGTCAACACAGAAGTCACGACTGGCAATTTTTGAAGCCAATGGATGTTGGTACTGCTCATCATTTGCTAACTGCTATAGTTTCCTTGTGGTCAGAAAAGGTGCACATGCTGTTCCATATGTAACAGTGTCTAGTCTGTAAGTTCTCACTTGTTCTTCTCGAGAATCACACCACAAAATTTTTTCGAGATCTCTTTGTTCTTCACATAACAATACTTGCCTGTACATTTTTTCAATGTATCCTGTCATAGCATTTCGATGCCTTCTGAATCGGACAAGTATTGAAAACAGATCATCCTGTATAACAGGTCCAATCATGACTAGATCATTGAGTGATTTCCCACTGTTGGTTTTGGATGAAGCATCGAAGACAACTCGCAGTTTCGTTGAAGTGCTGTGCTCCTTGAGGACTGGATGGCGCGGAAGATAGCATTGGGGTTGAGAGTTTGTAGTTTCCTCATTCTGAACAGCTTACATGTGACCTAAAGCCTTGTACTCTCTCACGAAGGTTGTATAATGCTCCGACAACTGTGGCTGATTGGTTAGTCTCGTCTCCAACTTGGAAAATCTCTTCAGTGCTGTACCTTTGGAATCTCCCAGTTCAGATAATTCACCTTTGATTGGGAGCCTTACCTTGTATCGCCCTTCATTGTTGCGACTAACCCCTTGAAGGAATTCAATTTCATACTGCTCTGTTTCTATTGTGGAATGTTTATCAACACAGTTTTCTTCAATTTTCCAGAACCTTTCGATCATCATCTCCAGTCGATCACAAGTGGTAAGGTGGCAAATTGATTCTGTATGGTCCATTCGATTTCGTTGAATTCTTCCTGCTACCACCCAACCGAACTTGGTTTCTTGCAGGATAGGAAGTTCATTTTGAAGTACAATTTTGCCATTTTCCATCACTTCCCAGAGTAACTCACCTCCAATTAGCATATCTATTGTGCTGGGGCAACTGAAACCTGGATCTGCTAACTTCACTGTTCTAGGAATGTTCCAACTTCTTGCATTAAGTGGCACTGTATGCAAGTTTTGTGATAATCAGAGGGAGTACAAGACACTCTATGTTAGCACGATATTCACTGTTACATGATCTGGTATTGATACTTGCTGTATACACTGCTTCAGTACTATGATCATTAAGTCCAGCCACAGGTACCTTAACTTTCCTTTTCTTCAGCCCTAATCTTCTACACATAGCTTCAGTTATAAAGTTGGATTGTGATGCTGAGTTCAGCAGAACTCTGCATATGACTCTCCTACCTCGCTGATCATCGATATCCACACACACTGTTGGTAGCAGCACTTGCACTTTAGTGTTTACCTAGGTATACAGGATATAGTGTCTCGAACATCGTTCTTGCTATCTTCACACTGTTCTCCATTTTGATCATAATGCAGTAATGTATTGTGTTGATTTTGACATATTTTACAACTACTTGCATGACAATCATTTGACGTATGACTTGGACTCAAACAGTTGAAGCATAACCCATGCTGCTTAACCATGTTTACTCGTTCCCTTGGCTTCAGTTTCAAAAACTGAATGCAATGGAAGATTTTATGTTGCCCCTTGCATATTTCGCACTCACTCTTGTGAGCAACCACATATTAGCTTGAAACAGTTGGTTGCCTTGACCTGTTCTATCTGCTGGGATTTCCTGACTTATCTTGCTGCTCTTCCTAATATTGGGGTTGCTTGTGGGATATTACATCAAGTACCTGGCACCTGTGATGCAAAAAGTCGGTCAGTTCCTTCACTGTTGGCAACTGCTTGTGTGCTTCTGGATCCCATGCTCTCAGAGTTGCTTGATCTAATTTTGTTGACACCAAATAAATGAGAAGTGTATCCCACGAGTTGGTCGGTTGTCCCAGAGCTGAGAGTGCCCTCACGTGAATTTGCAAGCTATCTAAAAGTTGACTAAGGCAAATAGACGACTCGTTATCTAGCATGGGCAGTTCAAAAAGAGCCCTTATATGTGTTTGAATTATTGCCTTTGTGTTGTGGTAACGCTCCCTATGCAAGTTCCAAGCAACTTGATAGTTTGATGCAGTCAACTGTGACGACTGTATTGTATGAGCTGCTTCATCACTTAAGGATGAGCGTAAGTAATGCAGCCATTGGATGTCTGAAAGTGCCTCATTATTGTGTACAAGAGCCTGAAACATGTCATGAAATGGTGTTCAGTCCTAGTACTTCTCTGTGAAAGCAGGTAACTAAAGCGTGGGAAGTTTGATAGCAGGCACTGGATATGCTACTGCTTGCGATGCCTCGCCAAACTGTTCTGTGGGTTTGACTAAATATGACTGGGCTTTCGACACTGAAGAAAAGAACGTTGCTTCAAACTCATCACGTTCTGAACTCTGTGTCTCACTTTCTACGACAATCTCCAATTGGGACTGAAGTTCTTCAAAGTGCTCTAAAATATTAAGTATTTTGTCCAACCTAAGGGGTAATTGTGACGCATCTTGACCCTTCTCAATTGAATCGACATATGCGGTGAATCTGGTCAAGCGACCCTTGAATTGTGCTCGCTTGATTACAAGTGTCTTCCTTGTTCCCTCTTCTGCCATGATTGATTATAATAACAAGTACAGCTAACACAGTGTCTAAAGGTTATCAGTCTGTGATGCAGAAAGGAATTGGAGTGGGATAAAGGAAACAATGGATCTGTCACACTGACCAGAGCGTAGCTGAGGCGCTGCACTGATGAATGGTGCCGAATCAATTTCCTCTACCTTCCCTGGTGCAGTCGTTCTCGAAGTTGACATCGAAGCTCGTGCCAAGGAGTAACTCTGAAATATTCTCGCTGGAGAGCACATGCCCTGTAGTCGGTCGTTTCGGCTCGCGGAGATAGAGCCATGAATATGTTCATAGTTGCCTCCCGCGCACACCGCATTGCAACTGCTGCCAACTAAAATTGTCGTCGGTTGTAGTTGTGCAAGCACGCGTCAATGCGTGACAACGTAGATGTCTTCCAGACGCTGATAGACTGTCAACTGTCGAAATGAAGTTGTCCCTGTGAATTCACGGTAAAACTACGGTAGGTATTTCATGTTCAGTCCTATTAATCACGTCGGGGTTACCAAAATGTTGACAGCATAACAAGAGAAGAAATTTGCCCGCTCTTTTTACACTGTTTTATTTGCACCTACAGAAGATGTACACATACTACCTAAGACTACATTAACCACAGTTCACTGTTGCGTGTGTCCACAGCCTCGTGTCCGAGCTCACACTGCCGTCTCTACTTCCCTCCTCCACTCGCCTGCCTTCCCGTCACCCAATCCCAGTTGTCGTGCCATGGTAGCAGGGCTGCATTCATTAATACCCTTGGCCCGAACAGCGATGGTCTTAAGAATCCTTAAGAAAGAAATATAAAACTATTTGTGATATAATTGTGATTCCATAGAGAGATTGTATTCCACGACGCCTGGGAAAAAGGTTTCTATATTAAGATTAGAATCGTCGTCTCGAGAGGTCCGAGGAGACGTCTGGAGCGGAGGTCGTTTTTCAGCCTGGTTCTATAGCCTAGTGATGGCTACTCTTACTAAGCTGTTCGTAGGCATATTTCATATCCCGTTACCCATGTTGGGAGATGCTTGTTAGCAAGAAACTTAGCTGTGAGATCAATTGCACAGCCTTAAACAGGTGTACACCACAACTCACATTAAAATTCTGCTCACTGATATCAAGTATTTAGTGCTTAGTACAACAAATGCTATAGTAGAACCTGAAAATCTGAAGAGTCCATCGTTGGTATTTGCAAGATGTCATAAGGAAATATATGGTTAATATCTTATGAGTTGCAGTGTTTTATTCTGCATGGTCTTACAATTAACTCACCCAGTTTTCTTGGCACTATGTTACACAATATTGTTTTTAATTTAATTTGCACACATTAACATCAAGTTAATTTGAGAGTTAATAGGGCATGTAGAAAATATGTAAAAGCCAAACATGCTTAACTGTTTAGTTATATAAGTTTCCTTATTACAATGTATATAATAAAAAAAATTAGTAATCCTTATGTATTAAAAATAACATACTTACTCAGTCTCTTAGAGTAGAAATATTAATTACGACTGATTTAATAAAACTATTAGAACGTTGTGCTTGTTTAAAATCACATAAAATATATCGTGTCAAATAATGTACTTCTTTCTATGAATTTTCTGTATACATAAATCGTTTTTAATGATATTTTTTTCAGATAGGAACACTTAATCGAAAAATCTCGGATCTGGAAATCGAATCTAGCAACAAGGACCAAAAAGTAAGAAATGTATTATGTAATGTGTGAGATATTAATTTATTATCTTGCAAGTATTTTGTGTATGGTACATTGTATTTAGCAAATTTATAACAAACATAATTATTAAATTTGAAAAAAAAATTTTATTCTGTAAATGTGTACTTCCCAAATAACGGTTGTTCTTGGGTTGTAGAGTATAATAAACACATGTAATTTTATTTAGACTTTGCCTTAAAATTTCTTATTCTTTATAAAAGTCGTTTCGTGATTATAATGTCTTTATCTTGATTCCCACACACACTTACCTAAGCAAATTTACATAGAAGAACGAATAAATTTCTTATACATACATAATATTCTTGAATTAAACCTACACTGTAAAACATAGTTTTTAATCCAGATCGTTGTTATTGTTGTTTATTTTATCAGGAAATGCTTATAAAAATACCTACCAAAATGCCGACATAACTATTTGTGAAGAACCAGATAATGAATAAAAAAGTATATTTAACACTTTATGTATAGTAAAATCTGAAACATCTAAACAAAAATTTCGTTACTTAATAGTTCGATTTTTTAAAATTAAATCCTGCTTGTAGAATGCTATATTACTGTCAAAAATGAAATGTTTATTGGAATTAAACGAAATTTCTAGACAACTTTTTTTCTTATTGCTGAATGTTAAGAGTAAATAATTTCGATAATTCCTGCAATTTGCTTCCAATTTACTGATGTAAATATTAGCACTACCGCTTTCGTTTCAATTTAAATTACGATAATATAAATTAATAATCGAATGTAACTTTAACTAATTAATTTCTTTTCTTAAACTTTAACTGAACAATTCACCAACATAATTTACATAAATAAGTAAAAGTTTTTAATTTATTTTTAAAGATAACATTTTTAACTCAAATTTTTTAACTCATCATGTACACATGCGACCTATTTTAACTTAGGGATTTTGGTATAACATAATTCACCATTAAATGAAATGTGCGAAAAATTCTAAACATTTAAGAGTGTGTATAAGTAAATAATATAATAACATTTTTTAATGTCAGTAGCAGTCATATACAGTGGCTCGAATGATAACGGATCGCGAATACCGTACTGCAACCTGTGAGACATGTCTTTGTGCCTACCATAGTCCTATACGGCGTACAATAAGGGTCACATGCGCTTCGTTCACCAATGTCTCTACACACATCTACTCCCGAAAAAAACATCCGCTGCTGTCATTGATGTGGGAGGGACATTTCAGAACTACGCGGTGCTGACGCCGACCAACGTCTGTCTCAGCTCTGCCGGATGTAGGTTAAAGGCCCTACATTTCTGTTTCCAAACAAACTGTAGATTACCTCTATTTTCTCAGCCCGTCAAACTTGTTCGAACTGTCTTGAACGTTATTTTTAATGTGTCGAATTTGTTAGAAACGAAGTTGCTGTGATTGGTTGATTAGTTTCATGGGCGGTCCTCTGTTTTGTGATTTCAAGTTTTCGTAAAAAAATGGAAGACGTGCTGAAGCAGGACTGTCTGGTTGTAGCTGTCCACCGCGGGTGAGAGACAAGACACTGGCTAATTTTAACACAATGTCCTATGATATGTTGTACAAATACTTGTCCCGACACTCGTCTGGAATGTGTGTGTGCAACCTCTCCCCTTTTATCATGACAATACAATCTGCCGACAACACTTACATACAGTTAATTAATTGTTATCTTTTTGTTTTTACAGGTGAACAACCTTAACCAAGAAATAAAGCAGTTAAAGACACAAGCCACAAATAAGGACAATCAAGTAAAATACTTTGATATTTATTATAGATAGATATATTTATTAAGTTATGCATAATTTGAAATGCAAATATAAATTTTAAAATCAGTACAATCCGAAACATACATACATTTTTACATTTGTTTTTCGTGCTTTCAAAATAATCAAGATATTTATGGATGTCAGAAAAGTCAATATTTTAAAATTGGTTTTTCAAGTTTAGTTAAATGTAGGAAACAAATTTTGAGTTACAAACGCTATTAAATGTGACTACATATTAATGTATTGGCAGTGCACTATAAACTGAGTAATTAGCGTAACTTTTATTTAATTTAATATAGGTTTTACTGCGCCAATATGTATATCTTAATATTTTAGAGTGTTGAAAAGATTACACTGGTTTTCAGTTACTTGCATATTATACATTTTAAAAAGGACTGCAATAATATTCTAATGTAACAATTAAACAATGCTCACTTTATTGCGAGTGGCCTGTAGATTTATATGTTACAAAAAATATGTGCTCTACTAAAGTTAAACAAATACCACAAATGAATAAAGTTTTACTTTGAAAAGGTCTTTATTAATGCTAATATTATTAGTGCTTAACTAGTTGTGTTCAAGTAAGTGAGAAAGAGGACGAGAGATGATAGTCAGTGCTTAACGTCGAGGTGTTAAGCACAGATGAGGCGTGACATTATGTAAGTATGGAACAGCGCCATAATGAGGAAACAGAGAAATTGTGATACACTTGAGAAAGCGCGACGACAAACAGCTTCGTCCAGCACGATTCCCACATGCGAATATTAACAGGCCGATTCTTTTTGGAGTCGAACCCGGAACAACATTGGTGGGTGTAGATTGGTCTGACAATTTAAAAGCCATTGCCAAGCAATTGTCTTCAAAAAATTATGTTGTGTTTGTGGGCTACAGAAAACCAACAACAGTCTACTTAGTTATTGCAATATAATATTCTATCCTTTTAATTTATATCTGCACATAAAAGCGGTTACCTATTCGTGTTCAATACAAATGTGTTATCCACTGTAGGTTTCAGTAATGTATTAAGTTCCTGCTTGCCAATTGTAGTAAATCTACCCTATTATATTTGAAATAGGCCTCTTTCTCTCTCTTGCTACATATATATATATATATGTATACACGCACTTCATGTACATTGCACAAATAAGAAAATCCAAATCAACAGAAACGTGTAAAATAGTAATTGTTTCAGATTAGTAGCTTTTTGAAAAATATGGGTATTTTTGTGTTACATATGCATATATAAAATTTTTAAAAAATATATAAACCGAAAACACATGATCAGATGCCCACTTGCTACTTATGTGGGAGTAATCTTATTGTTGCCTCGCCATTTCTTCCGTACACTTCCCCTACATACAACAGCTTCATACAAGCAAAGTCTCCCATTTTTAGAACGAAATATTTTGCACTATAAAGTATTACATACATAGATATAATTCTGTAGAAGTGTTTTAATTCTAAATATTTGTATAACAAGAGTTAATGTATTAAGTTCTCTCGTACAACACTCGGTATGGTACTTTAACAAAGATCGTCATTTGTAGAGGACACAATATGTGAGAAAATATATATCGCGGTTATACTCAGCACTCGACATGTGGTATGCAAGCAGCATCTAATATTTACCTTTGATTATATTGATCTAATACTCCTGTGTCGCCTGACCTGGAATTGTTATTAGGCGTGTTGTGTAACACCATGTCAGGAGTTCTTGTTCAGTTGTTCATGCTCGCCCTGTTTAAATTGTCTCGTCGCCTGAAGTGTCTTACTGAGCATAGCGCAAAGTGTCCAGTTGCACTGGAAGTCATTCGTCTACGGATGCGATATTAAGGCATGGGCCTGAGATTCTTCGTATTTAACGACAATTATTTTTTAAAACATAAATGGGAGCCAATATCGTAAAATCGCTTCGTAACTTTGTTATGACTGAATGAAACTGCATACTCTAATTTTGTCGAGTCAGAAGACCGAAACCTAGTTGCTAATTAATTAATCACCGAAATTTCCTTTTAATTGATAAATTAGCTATTCTCATCATACAGTTAGTCACGAAAAATTACATTGCATTGTAAAACCAATTTGCAAAAAAATTACGAAGCAATTTTACGATATTGACTCTCGTACGGATTAAAAAAAAATTGTTCTCTCTAGCCCGAGAAACTCGGGCCCACGCCATTAAAGAGCTAGGCCCTCTTACTCTATGACTGCCTTCCCTATACCGCACCCAGTAAAACAATGCTTACAATGATGTCCGACATTAACTTGACACATCTAGGCTGTCTCAAATAGCCCTGAGAGCACACTTAACATCTCAGCGTGTACTCAAGTGATAGTGGGCGAAAGGAATAGTGAGCCAAAGTGAGCGCCAATGAACCCTCACTGTATCCTCTCGCCCAATCTGCGAGAAGATATTTGTTTTTCTTCATTTTCAAACCATAACCTAAAACTGGAACTGGAAAACATCTACTGTGCAAGTAGAACATTCGTAACCGTCGTAACCGTTCGCCGCCGAACCTAACACACACACACTACTTCAACTGTCACGGTCCTGTTTCCTACTCACCCTCTCTCTTCCCCTACCACACTGCTCATATCGCTATCTCACATCACTAGCGCTCCACAGCGACACACATGAAATCTTATATTTTAAACTCTTATTAAATTTATAAAATATTTACATATACCTGTACGATCCTAACATTAATATTTCCAGCGCAGCTCATATTTGCAAACGTCGCTGTTTCCGGATTAGTTATCCTAATATTTTAAAAATAAAATCCTAACTCAGTCTCTAAATTATGATTCATTTAATAAAATTAATAAATCATTTAACTCGCTTTAAATCACATGCAATATATTGTGCCAAATAATATATATTTCTAAGAATTTTCTGTACACAAAAATTATTATTAGAAATATTTTTTTTTCAGATAGGAAATCTTAATCGAAAAATCTCGGATCTGCAAATCGAATCTGGCAACAAGGACCAAAAAGTAAGTATTTTATCATATCAAATTGTGAGATGTTAATTTATTATGTTGTTAAATTTTGTGTAAGTTACATTGTATATAGCAAATTTATAACGAATATATTTATTAAATTTGACAATGAAACTACATTCTATATATTTGCATTTCCCAAATAACTGTTGTTCTTGCATTGCAGAACATAACAAACATATTTATATATTCTTTATATCATCTACATTTGACTCGGCCTTAAAATTGATCATTCCTTGTGAAATACGTACGGTGTAACATATAGTTTCTCTATGTTACGAAAGTCGAAAAAATTTGCTTATTTTTGTCTTTTAAACTGCTTGAAGCAGTAAATGTTTGTCATTGGAAGCTAATACCCCGTGCTATAATTTAATTTAATTTGCATTTGTATTTGGGTGAATCAGTTCATTTTATGCTCATTGTAAAATTGTAAAAGCTTCCACAAATTTAACTTTATCTATTTGTATATTTTCTTGCTTCAGTGTAGGATATTTATTTACCCATACCAAGCTATCGATAGATGGGGAACGTTTTGTAGAGAGCTGATAGTTATGTCAACGAGGAGGAAAGAATAGTGTAAACTAAGGAAAGGGACGGTCTTCGGCATAATTGCCAATTAACGAAAGAATAGGTATCATCTTTGATGGGATTTTATATTGTTTGTGAATTTAATCATCTAAGAATGATAATTACTGTAATTCAATTCACTGCGATGGTCTTGAGAAGCCTCAAGACAGGAAATATAAAATTATTTATGATATAAGAATATTTCGTCAAGAGTTTGGATTCCGCGACGCCCGGGAGGAAGAGGTTTAGATACCCAGAGCGGAATCGTCGTCTCGAGAGGTCCGAGGAGACGTCTGGAGTGGAGGTCGCCGTCCAGCTTGGTTCTATAACCTAGTGTGAGGGCTACTCTTACTATGCTGTTCCTGGTCACCTTCCAGATCCCGTTACCCACGTCGGGAGATGTTTGTTAGCAAGAAAACTACCGGTAACGTCAACTGCACGGACTTCAAAGAGGCGTACACCACGGTAACTCACGTTAAAATTTTGCTCACCGATATCGAGTATTTAATTATTAGTGCTACATAACATCCATAGTAGAACCCTGAAGATCTGAAGAGTCCATCAGTGCATCAGTGGTATTTGCAAGATGTCATAAGGAAATCTATGAAAAATATCGCATGAGTTGCTGTGTTGTATCCCTCATCTATCAGTAGTTTGATACGGTGCATAGTCAGATCACTCACCCAATTATCATGATACTAGGTTACACAATATTTTTTTTATATTTTTATTTTAACTTGCACACCTTGGCATCAAGTAAATTTATAGTTAATTTGTAGAAGCCAAATTTCTATCAGCATGTCTAATTTATCACACACTTTACCAGCTAAATAAACAATAACTTCTACAATTCAAATTTGTTACTTTAATACACACTTAGAGATTACTTGGTTGATGATGCCGGCCCTTATACACAACACATTACATACAAAAGAACCCCTTTAAAAGTATGTGTTTGTTTGTACAGGTGTCACAATGGTGACTAAATTTTTCTTATCTTGATTCACACAAGCAATTATTCTAAGATAATTTACATATAATAACGAACATTTTCTTATATACAGATATGTACATAAAATTTAAATCTTAAGTTATACCTACACTGTAAAACATAATTTTTTATGCAGGCTCATGCTATTGCTGTTTATTTTATCTGGAAATAATAATGAAAATGTGAACTGAATCACCGAGCTAACTAATTGTAAAGAACCAGATAGTGAGTAAAATAATACTTTAATATATTATTTATAGTAAAATGTCAACCACCAAAACAAAAATTTCGTAACTCAATTCTTATGTTTGTTGAAATAAAAGTTTAACCCTGCTTGTAGATTGCTTATTACTGTCACAAATTGAATGTTAAGTGGAATCAAACGAAATTTGTTGACAACCATTTATTCTAATTACTGATATGTTAACATTAAATAATGGCGATAGTTCCTGCCAATTACATCCAATTTATTGATGTAAATGTAAGCAATAACACTTTCATTTCAACCTTATTACGATATTATAAATTAATAATAGAACATAAATTTATGCACGCCACTTTCATTTCAACTTTCAATTACGATAATACAAATTAATAGTAGAAAATAAATGTATCAAATTTATTTTATTTCTTAAATAATAACTGAACAATTGTACCAACTGAATGTCTCTCCGGGCCACAGTATATAGATTATTTAATGTAGTGAATTGGGCAAATGTTTGTAAAGAAGAGTGGGGAGGATCAATGTTATTAATTTTAGGAGATATATAGTTGGTAGTATTACAGAGTGAGAATTTCTTTGATTTGATTGTAACTAATATTGGAAGGAATAGTGCTACAGGGTCAGTTCAAGTTGCGTTGAGCTCTGTAGGATCTCAGCTTGTCCATTCAATTTATTAAGAAGTAGTTTAATGATATATACGTAAAATTAGTATTTTGATTACGAGCGGATGAGGGTGGAACTAATCGTTTCCCTTCACCCTAGACCAGGGTTGCCAGCAAAGATAAATGTGGGGCCCAGCAGCAGTGGACGGTAGCCGCCCCGCTGAGCCAAGATGGCGGACAGAGAAGGGGGGAGCCAGCGACCCAACTGACAATCACACTTGGCCATTATGTTTTAAATTTAAGTTATATGTAAAAATTAGGGATAATAAAGGAAAATAGTGTAATCTAAGTGTCAGGAATTTAAATTGATATATTATGTTTGCTTCCGAAAATAAAAATGACGTCTTATACAGCCGTAATCACCTAAGTTCAGTGCAGTTTGCAGGGCAGGGCAGTTTGTAACGAAGCTTCCGATTGGCCGGATCGGAGCTGGGGAGGGATAGCGTGGCTTGGCTTGCTTTCGCGATCGTCAGTAGAGAGAAGTGTGGCGGTCTCCGTGTCATAATGACGTATCGCGGGACGCGGGCGTCTTTCCTCCTGGAGAGTGTCATCGTGTTGCTCCAGTAAGATTTACTTTGTCGGGAATCGTGGCAACTAAACACAGAATACCGAGCAGTTGTGTACCTCGTCAGTTGTTTTGTGAACTTCTAATCAAGTCGAAGGAGACGGTACTTATTATTTATCGCTGCTTTGTTGCTGCCCTGAGCGAGGGAAAATACGGCTGTGATAGACGCGTGATGAACTTATTGAACGTGTTTGTTTTTATTCAGTAAACCCGCTGAACTAGACCAAGGTAAAGAAAGTGGCTGTTATCGGGGAGGATATTTGTGAACTCAGCGTAGCTAGAGAAGGGCAGCGGTCGCACAACATAATTTATATAAATCAGTAATTGTTTGTAATATACTCTTAAGGGTAATATTTTTATCTAAAATTCGTTACCGTATCATGTATTGATACGTTCTATTTTATCATAGGGATTTTGGTATAATATAAATAACCACATAATGTTCTGTGCAAAAAATTCTAAACACTTAAGTGTGTGTACAAATTCAAATTATAATTTTTTTTAAATATTAGTAGCAGTCATATAAAGATGCTCGAATTATAACGGATCTTGGATACAGCATTGAAACGAGTGATATGTGTTTTTATGCCTACCATAGTCCTATAAGGTGTCTAATAAGTCACATGCGCTTCATCCACCAATGTCTCTACACACATATACTCCCGAAACAAACATCTGTTGCTGTCATTGATGTGTGAGTGACGTTTCGGAACTACGCGAAGCTGACGCTGACCAACGTCTGTCTTAGCTATGCCGGATGTAGGTTAAGGCCCTGCACGTATTTTTCCAAACAAATTGTAGATGACCTCTATTTTCTCAGCTCGTAAGACTTGTATGAACTGTAGTGCATGGTATTTTTCTTTTGCGTAGAAATTGTTTGAAACAAAGTTGCTCTGATTGGTTGGTTGGTTTTATGGGCGGTCCTCTGTTTCGTAATCTCAAGTTCTCGAAAGAAGATGGAGAACGTGTTGAAGCAGGACTGTCTGGGTGTAATTGTCCACCGCATGAGACAGCCAAGACATGGCTAATTGTACCACAATTTCCTATGACGTGTTATAAAGATACTTGTCCTGTCACAGTTCTCGAATGTGTGCATGCGACCCCTTCCCTTTTATCATGACCACACAATCAGCTAACAACACTTACATTTGTTTAATGAATTTTTATCGTGTTGTTCTTGCAGGTGGACAACCTTAACCAAGAAATAAAGCACTTAAAGACACAAGCAGTAAATAAGGACGATCAAGTAAGAACCTGTGATATTTGTTTTAAGATAGAGATATTGATTCAGTTACGTAAAGTTTTAAATGAAAACATTATTCTTTATATACACTACAATCCTAAACATTGATGTATTATTTTTTAATTAAAATTTTATGTCGACATGAACAACACAACATTAACGAATATTATTTGCAACAATTAATAATTAGTACTTTCTCTTTCGCACGGAACTTCAATAGTAGAAATATTGCAATTACACGACTTGTTACAATAGTTTCAAGCTAGTGTGGTGTTTTCTTGTATCGCTGGTTGGAGAGTTACCAGCAAATCAACTCCCATTTTTACCCAAGGAGAAGCCCCATGTGACAAGTCGTGGAGAAATACAAGGATACAAGTAAATTTACACAAAGTTAAGTAAAGTACATCTCCAAAAAACAAGCTTACAATGTGTTCCTAATAGACAGATGTCATTGTCAAAGTATATGTTACAAAAATTAGGCATAAGAATGGAACTGTGGATTGCATTATTACAAATATCAGGAAAAACAGCATGACGTAAAATTCCAAGTTCAAAACATTCATTTATTAATTGACTTAGTAGAAAGAGTAAACAAGCTTCCATAACTTTACTTATTACCAAACACAGAAATAGGTTGACAGTTATCTAGATACATTTTCACTTTAATCATCTTATGAAAATCACGACTCATAAATATTTAGTATTTAAACATTTTACCTGAATTGAACAAACTTTCCTCATTCAACAACTCAAAATATGACATAATATTCGAATGAACAATCGAATGTCGTCTCACAATATATTTCCTTAAGCAAATAATTGTTTATTACAAAGTGCAAAATACTAACCAATAAGGTCATGAAGCAATAAGATTAATCAATTATATACCAAATGTTTAGTACAAAATTCGGACCAGATTCGAAGGAGTTGCTAGAATTTTTCATGGTCAATACGTGCTATCAGTACCAAGAACCTTACGAACAAGCACAAGGTAAAATACAGTCCAAATGGGTGCAAGGAGATGCATGACAGCGAGAGACAGTAATGCAAAGGAAAGGCTAGCAAACCCTAATTACAGCAATAAATAACAAAAAGGAAAACCTGAAGGGTTATTATCAAAAGATAAATAGTCTGCATGAAGAGTGAAAAACCAAAAGGTTAAAAGGACTAGACAAAATACTCCGCGATCGTTTTCCTTGAATATGATGATAATAAATGGAGCTTATTAAATTTGGAATAAACATACAGACATTTACAAAAAATATATAACTAAGAAAAAACCACTACTCCACATAGTGGAAGGTTACCTAATTTTTTTTCGTTGACCTGCAGTGGGATGGGAAAGAGGAGAAATCTGTCGCCCATGCTGCTAGCTGTCCAAGTGACGACAGCCTACCTTCCTAGGCCGGTCGGCCGATCCTCCCCTGGAGGAGAGTGGAAGAGGCAGACAGCAGTAGAGGAGCGAGGGATGGGGGCAGAAAGGGAAAAATGGATGGGAAGGAGTGAGAGTCGATTAACGTGGTTCTCAGCTGAAGTAATCGATAATGTTGTCATCTGTAAGTTCGCACAAAGGCGCCCGCAGGGTACACATTCTATCTTGTAGTGTTTTTGAACAACCATGTGTGTTAAAATGCTGTAATGTAGGAAAAATGTTATTACTAGTTTTACAATAAATTGCAGGTAGGGCAGGACAATTGTCATTTGAAGAGACAATTTTTGTTGGAAATCCAAAATTTGTGTGTGTGTACAAAGATATACCGGTATACTACATATACTATTTGACAACGACAACTAGTCCGTGGGAAAAATGCGAGCTATCGCTGTGTTGTCCTTGCAGACTGCGCGCAACTGGTGTGGCGTACCACAGCACCGGCCATAATACTGTGGCATGGGCAGCTGGCTTGGTTTTCGCAAATACGTCTCCACTGACCGTGTGCCATAAACTCATATCAGGCGCAGTACTTTCTCCTCCCGGTATATTTAGCCTTTTATGCGATAGTTTTTATGTTCTTCGATTCGGTTTGATAGAGTTTTGATAGCAGTTTCGCCAATGTACATACGACAACATTTGCAGGGTATCTGATATATAATGTGGCCATATGTACATTGCTGAAACTTGCAGAGCTATATCAACCCGAATGAAAGAAAATAAAAATAACTGCAAAAAAGGCGAAACCCAAAAATCTAGACTGGCCGCACATGCATGGGAAAATAGCTACAAAACGTTTTGGGAAAACTCCAAACCACTTACACAAGAAATGACAAACTTAAAAGAAACATAAAAGAATCAGCATTTATTATTAGCAATAGCAACAGTTTCAATCAACAGAGTATTGAATTTAAAAATGTGTTCATCCCATTGATTAAGAGAGAAACAACTTTACAGAACAAAACAAAAACACTCAACCCAACACAACCAATCAAGAGTCAATCTATGCTGCATGATCAATCAAGAGACAGCTCGTCTCCCATTGACTGAGCAGGGTAAGGGGGTTTTTATCCTGTATAAACCCATGTTTTTCCCAGTGTTCCTGACCCTGTGTGCCTACCTGATGACGGGAACAGATTCCAGTTCTCGAAACGTCATTGTATTGACTGTCTGGAAAACTAATGGGTTTTGTTTCGTCTCATTGTTTGTGTCGTGTGTTGTACTTCTGTTTGTGACTGTTATCTTTGTGTATTGTTTCATCTCATCGTTGTGTCGTTTTGTTGTATTTCTGTTCGTGTCTGATATCTACTGTATTTTTGTTCCGTCTCATCGTAGTGTCGCTTGTTAACTCGGGTTTCCTTTTTTATTCTTATTTCATTTATTTTCTGTGATAGCCTGCTGATTTATGAATTTTTGTATTATTTTTAGTTTACATTTGACAGTTAATAATTTCGCAATGGAGTATGTCCAAGCAACTAAATCCAGTCATGCGCTTCTTTTGCACAGTTCTTTCACAGATAATTTCAGACCTCGATTAAAGTGAATAATAAAAGGTTGAAATTGAGCATAAATGCAGAGGATTTCATAAATATGTAACTTCTAACTAGGATTTTTAAATATCACATATTTTAAGAATGTCCAAGTGTTGTCAATTTCGTTTCAGACAAGATTGTTTAGTCTGCTTAAAAATTTTACCAATCTACATTTAACAGGTTGAAATTAAAAAAAATGAATGTTTGTTAAACGTAATCCACCTTAAACATTTATTTGTTGACAATTTTCACAATGTGTAATGATGTCTGGTGTATTACAGTTGCAGGATGTAGAAAGGAAAAATGGAGATTGTCAGCGGCGTGTCCAGCTACTGGTGCAGCAGAATAAAGAACTCAAAGAGACTGTAAGTTTCATTATAGATATCAAACAGTAAGTAAACTTAGCTGGGTTCCGGAAGTAGCAATAATTTTTATAAAAAAACATATCAAAATGTGTACAAATGTCTCAATTCCATAACTGTATTAAAATTTTTAGAGAAGAAATTTAGAGAAGAAATAAATAAATTCTTAGATAATTATAGAATACAATTGAATAGTTATAGAAGTAGTATTTGTAAAATGTATAAAATACTACAGTTTCACTTTATATCTTTTAATTTTTTGTGTAGCAAACAATTATTTTTATCGTGTGCTGATTATGATTTAAATAAAATCAATTCATATGATTAAAAAGAGTATACATATGTAATAAAACTACGCTCATAGTAAAACACTATATTTTTGCATATAATCAAGTATGTTTAATACACTCAAAAGTCTCATTGGTAAAAGTTATTTCACTGGCCAGTAAACATGATATCGAAAACATCGAACGTTTCAGTTTGGGCGTCAATATGTAAAATAATATCTAGTTACTTTATGAACTGGGCTGTGTTTTAATGAAGTTTCACTTGCGCAAATTTACAGTGTTAAAAAAACAATAGGTTTGTTTGACTGAAGAAAAAACAAACACACTAATCTTAATTAGATAACTAAAGATGTCTTTGATGACCACCAATCCAAAACAATCATGAATATACATTATAAGATTCTGCCGAATAACTTTCAAATGGCCCGTGCGTATTGCGTATCACAGAAAACGCAACTACAATTCTAGCAACATAGGTACATTTCCATTTCCGTACACGTCGCACACATCTAGGTCGTCCCTGTACATGGAAAGTAATATTTATATAGTTGATTGAATAGCGTGTTGTTATAAACTGTCCTGTGTATACTCAATCCCAGAAGAAATGAGCTCAGTATGCATACGAATATAGATTCTAATAGGTATGCCGGACTTTAAACTCGGAAAAATTTTCTGTTCCTACCCAAATACTTACAACCATGTCCTCGTAAATAGCCTCCAGAAAACCATTTCTAAATTTTTTACTGTTAATTACTGCGGCAATTATTCCCAGTTTTCTCTTTTGTAACTATGTAGATGAGCAAATTACATATAAATAAGAATAAAGATGTAAATATGTCATCTAGTAATACATAACAATTTTCTCAAATATGTATGTTACTTGCCAGAAAAGTTTTGTAAGCACATAAGTAGTACGTTTCACTCCCTTTTAGTACAGGATTCGGTGTGAGGAGCTACGTCCAAGAGAGGAGCTACCCGCCATGTTGTGAAGTCACGGCCCCGGTTTCTAGATTGGAAAACATGTCACATTTTGCTCGGCTGTGGCTCTCGGCTCCCAGTCACCCACGCATGCGCACGAGCCGCCACTCCCCAGAGCTGCGCAGTGGCTTGATCCAGACACCCTCCGCACCCCTCATTCTGCCTGCTGCCTATCGTGTGCAGAGAAACAGTCCTTGTACAATATTTGACACGGGTTTATTAGAAAACTACTCAATGTACGTGAGTCATGACTGCATTGTAATACCATCCAAAGAATATTACACGTGTTTGTACCCGTTTCAGGTCCTCCATTTTTCTCTGAAGTTTTTTTCCTTCTACGAAAGTGGCGTAGGGCGTACTTTGTGTTTTCGCCGTCCTTTACATGTGTAAAAATATCAGATCAGAATCTTTAAAAGATATAATTGTATACAGGGCTTCTTTATCTTACCACCCCACACTTATAGGCCTCAAATGAGCAAACTATATCTAAACAGGAAGCCATGTGAAGCATGTATCACTTATGCATGTTTAACAGTTTTCGAAGAAATTTTATTTAAATCGATTTGGACAATCATATAATTTTCATTAAAAATATTTTAGGAATCTGAGGGGATAAAACGTTTTCAACACCTTTACGACCGGCTTTACGATGCATGCTCCGTATTAAGGAAAAAATTTAACACTGGCAAAAGAAGTGTCAATAGAAGCTTGTGGCCTTATGTTCGTAATTTTACTAAGTATGAATTAACTATATGGAAGTTGTATGTTTCACGAGTGTGTCGTTCTTGTCTATACTAAACATTGTTTGATCTAGTGCTAATCCTACGCCACACCACATCGTTGTACACATGTTTTTAAAGGCGCTGCCTTACTGAGTGTTAAGGTTCAGAAGTGACGGCGATGTAAGGGCGACCTTGAAGTAAGCATCAAATGTCGCATCGCCTCAACGAACCACGGGCTCAACTCGCGTGCAAGGTTCCCGCCGAACAGTTTTTTTTCTATGAGACACTAAGGGCTTGGTCTACTACGCCCTTAAAAACTGTTGCAGCGTGTTCTTCAATACGGCCTTTTAAGAAACTATTCCACATATGCCCATTGTGTCAATGTAGTAAGAGAAAATACAGTTCAAACGATGACTATAGAGTAGATTTGAAGCATCACGTTGATTATAAAAATCATTTCGGAGCCCCTCAAAATTGCTAAAAACAGCTTTTTCAACATGTTATATCTGAAAAACTACGCACACAATTCGTGTGAAACATCATATAAACATGCGATGGACTTAGCTTAAAACTTTCTACCAATAAAAAGATGGGGTGACCACTAAAAGTGTCAGTCAGGTGAGTGATCTACGATACCACTGCACGCAGCTTCAGTGTCTTGCGGAAGAGGCGATACCGCACTAGTTGAGCCGGTCAGCATCGCCCTTGGCACCATGCCTCACTCACACAAACACACGACCAGTATGCGGGAGCCGTCAAACCGTGACCATATAATGTTATTGTTGTAAAGTCTGTATCAAAGTCCAGTGCACGTCTATCGGAATTTCACGTACACCTGGTTAGGACATTTTTAAATTCGGCAGTATGGAAAGAAAATTCTTCTTAGTTATGCTAGAGGGCTTAGAAACAGTGTTTTTAATGAGCATGGCGTCTTAAAGATGACATTCCGATCATGTCTGAAATGTGTTACATTATCGTACATTGGCACAATCGGCACACATGGAATATTTTCGTAGAATAACCAGTTTAGAATTACACAATGACACATTTGAAGCGTTCGGAAGGCGGCGCCCTTAATGCAAGCACTTAATGAAACGTGCCACACGCCCATAAGACTGAAAATAAAATGTTTTTAAATCTTTTAAAATAGACTGACACAGTTTTAAAACAAGCCAAGGCAAACACATGAGCTTATACTGTCTAAGGTCTCGACTATTAGTCTATTTGTAAGCAAACTAAAGTGGAGAGAGTTCAGAATTGTCGCGGGCTACGTGTAGACTTAAATAACAAAAGAATTGAATATTTTTTTGTTTTCAAAAAAGTATTAATTTGAAAGAAAAAATTGTCAACGTTGTATTTTTTTTAATACAAAAACTTTCGATGCAATGTTTTAATGGATGTCCGGTTGTAGCCCACGACAATGTTCTTCAGTGGAAATTATTTCGTTTCTGTAAGTAAATTGGTTTTCGCTTCTTGTATAGAACCGTTCTGTGCAAATTTTGGCTTTTACTTGTCACTATCCAAAAACTATGGAAGCTAGAAAATGTTCATTACTGAGAAAAATAGCCACACTATATGTCTACAAAACAAACAATATCTCGTACAAATACAAACATTGTTAAAACAACAAAAATTTTACGTGAACTTCCCCCTTAAATCGCATTGCTTGGCAGATGACGAAGAGACTATACTATATTCACAAATCCTCTACTCGGAGCAGTTATAATAGGAGTGGGGGCGTACAAGTCAAACCTCAGCTACAATAAATTCCATTGAAAACTACTCCATTACAAAAACCTCAATCTTGTGAAATGTGTAGCATAAATTATAGCAGTAGGGGGAATATATTTTATAGAAGATATACTCAGTATAGACAAACATAGGTACTTATCCTCACGAACAACTAACGCCTGGCTTGTTTGACAGTTCTGGAGATAGTAATGTGTACAAATGTTTTTTTTTATGGGAACAACATGCTTTGTTTGCCACACACATATATATATGTATATATTGTCGTAGGCATAGCCCGATATACATTTAATGTACATATTGAAGGGATAATTTGTGTAAAAATCATTAAAGACTGTCCATTAGAATTAAGTATCAGATGTTCTTAGTACTAAGCGGTGGCAATCATGGCAATATAAAACAGGCTAGAATTGTAATACAGAGTTGGTTCAAGTTTTGTTGTACTCAGTGTAAATAGTATCATGTGATAGGGATGATAGTATGATGATTAGGGAGAGTTAATGTATATTTTATATGTTGGACTGGAGAGAAGATGATATGAGAGCCAGGGTAGTCGCCCACACATCTGTAAGTACTCTGGGCTGTGTAGCCACCGACAGTGACGAAGTGCCGGTCGACCCCTCCTGCCGCCTGCCCGAGGCCACCAGGGGGTGGGGGCGAGGAAAGGCAATCTAATGGCCAAGTAATGCAACTGTTTGATTTAAATTTAAAATATTTATATACGTTTTGTCATAAGTATAGATAATTATAAGAAATAATGTTGTAGAAATTAGAGAAATGTAAACTGTGGTTTATGGAAACAAAATCACCACGAAAGATGGTCGTAATCGCCCGAATTCGGAGCAATACCGGAAGGCCGGTGATTTGAAACAAAGCTCCTGATTGGCTGGGGGGAGCCACGTCTGAAATCGCCGCTTGGCGTGCATGCCGGCAGCGGTGCCAGGGGAGACCAGTCTAGGACTTAGCCGCGGACGGACGCGTGTGTCCGTGTCCGGCGGGTCCGCGTCTCGGTAGGCCACCAGGGGTGCGTAACCAAGAGCCTTTATTATGAGTTTAATTACATTTAATTGTCGGGCAAAGGCGATTAGAAATCCGCCGATTTAATCGCAATTCGCAGGCCAAGAAGCTGGCACAGTGGCCTGAGTGCGGCGCGGGAGGTTGTTGTCGATTCCTGCCGCGAATAAGGGCGTTTACGACCGTGTGGAGTGGATTGCCGTACAAAGAAATATCACTCGTTTCACTTGGTAGTTTGAACCTATTTAGATTCTCGTAAAATTAATGTTGAGTGATTGGTCACTTACTGACATTGATTGACTTGTGATCTTGAGTAAATTAAACCCGATGAGCTAGTCGAGGCAATTCCTGGCACGGGATATATTTAATTAAAGCCTACATTGATTAATTAACTATTTAAAATAAAGTAACTCCCCTCTAAATAGAAGGGGGAGGTTACAATATATACACTGAAACAAGAGTATCCCAGCTGTCAATGAGCCCAGTATAAGGGCCTACTTCGTTTGCCCACGGTAAAAACTGTAGTCACGCCAGGTTACAAAGATGTCACAGAAGTGCATTCGTACGTGGTACAGAGATTATTCTATTCTGTTTCGTAAAACTTCAATAAACGTAATACAGTCTGAGGTAGCATACAGTCTGCGTTATACAGTATCTGCCACACCGCAAAACCGAACTTACTGCACATACAGTGGAATAGACATTTCAGGGTAATTTTTGTCCAAATTTCAGCGTTACATCAAACACTTACAATGTATTAAAATTGAGTGCCCTCAGACATGTCACAATTTACTGAAGTTACACGAGGTGGAAGGGTGGAATGTGAATGTTTCAAAAATTCACGGGAACGGTGATCAGAACTAGATCAAGAGCAACGAGTATATAATTTACCCCTCTATTGACCTAATGTTTTCGGTTCAGATGCTGGATGATATGTATGCAGGTAAAAAAAGTGTAACCATCCGGCCCCATACATGGGAAACATGGTGACGCCTCCGGTATTATACAAGTATTTGTGTACCTGTACGTCTATAGTGACAAGCGACCAATCGTAGTGAATAAATAACTGGAACGAAATAAGGTATGTAAAAGGCTCACGTGACCGAACACGGTATAAGCACTCGAAGTCGGAGCATTATGACAACGCCACAGGTAGGCAACCCAATGAGCAGGTACACTGTGTCGTACTTCGGAAGACCCACTACCTACTAGCGATGTGCAACCCTGCATACGTATTATCATGCATAGGATTTGAATCTGGAACGTCAATATTGTTGCATTCGTAGTAGATGATTTATCGCCAATTATGTTCATCAACGTAACATTCATCGTCGTTGCACGCTCTTACTATGATGGTTTCTATACTCATTGTTCTTGATTTAAGTCTGACTAGCTTCACACGCGAGTTTTTCCGCCACCTGTATTACGTCCCGTATACCTAATTATGTCTGGAACTGTGGAAATCTTTACACATGAACAGATGTTTGGTTGGAAGTGAAGTCCGCCAGCCACGCTTGTTTATTATCCGCTGAAGGCAGTAAAACGGTAAGCCATATGGGCAAGACGGTAGCGCGCGTCAGGAATTATATCGCCTTTATATGTGTGGAGCACTTAATAAGCGCTCAGTGTTTTTGTTGCATTTTTCCTATAAAAACGTAAGCGACGGCCCTGTCGTTTTACTAGTGAATATTATGTAATGTGATACCTATGCTACTGTTTCTGTTTTCCGAATAAGGTTGGTATTTTGCTAGTTAGATCAATATGAAATAACCCGTTTAGAATAATAAACTCACGTGAGTATTTTCAAAATATTTTACAAGCAAAGTTTGAAAATTATCGTACTTTGTTACCGTTGTTAGGATACGTTTAGCAGTTTCGTAAAATACAGAACACGCATGACACACTAAATAACTATTCGTATGCTAAGCGAGGATTTCTCTTAACCGCATGTCTTATTAACGTGTAAATAAAATTAACAATTTTGGTTTCTTACTTGCGCAAAGACTAGTTCGGAGAGCATACAACGCTTCGATAAAAATGACCTGTGAGATTGAGACGTAAATTGTTAACGTAGACAGACATGTTCAGATTAAGTTACTGGGGCGTCTAGCAAACATAGGCCTAGATAATATTTAAAAATAATATATTTTAGTATATAATTAAATATGCGAGTTCCAATATCAGTAGACCAACAAATTACGCACCAGTTTGCCGTTGGTAACCGAGGTTCTACCGATAGCTATAGTATTATAAGCAATGTTTAAACTATATAATCGATATAAACGATTCAATGTTTCAACATTACTTTACTAATATTTACTGTACAGGTAGGCTATATGGGGCAACATTTTTCTGGTACAGAAATGTAATTTGTAAGTTATCATGTCGGAGATAACTACCGCAGTTTATGAAACGGCCTGTAGCAAAATTCAGATTGTCGACATTCCATTTTCAGGTATTTACGACCAGTTCTTGGCTGGAAAGTAATGTTTTCCTCAAATAAGTTTTGTTGTACTTCATTTAGGAAAATGTTTAGTTGACAGCGGCAGCTGTCTTAATTAGCTAATAAACTGTTAGTAGTTATATTGCTGGTTGCATTGACATATAACTTCAGTCTTAGTATGACGTAAACATTCTAGTCAATTTTTTATAATGTTTCTGTAGATGTAAATAGAGCCTTGCTTATTAAATAACCTTGGCTTATAAAGATAAGAACTGAATTACAGATAGAATTGATTGTTAAAGCACCAAAAATTAGATGAAGACGGTGATGTTAGTTAATACAACCCAGGAAAAGAAGTGGACGGCAATATAGAATCGAACTGACTCTTAGTCCCCCAATCCTCTCGATTCTAAAAAGGGCTGTAAACGTTTTTCTGCTCAATGCATTTTGTAATGAATTACTATGTTACGCAATAAGCGGGGGTAGACAACATGCATAATACACGGATGCTTAAAAAAAAATTTCGTAACTTATTACCGAGCAAAACGTTTAGGGTACGTACAGAAATCATGTTTTGGTTTGATGGTAACGCATGTAAGTGTCGAGCTGCGTGCACCGTGCGAGCCTGCTAGCTCCTCCCACTAGGTATGCGCATGCGCCGGCGACTGGGAGCCGAGAGCCACTGCCGGGCGAAATGTGACATGTTTTCCAATCTCGCCTCCGCAGCTCGCGCGCGTGATTCATCCTGCTTGTCTCGCGCGAAGCACATTCAGACCACAACAGAACAATTCGTGTTATTTACGTGAATGTATACGGTAACGATTTTTAAACCTTCCAGTACAGACATTGAGTCTATTTTTTACTGCGCAAGAACTGTTACAGCCAGTCGCCATTATAAGAATTTACGAGATACTAATAAAAGTGTGTATTAAAGAACAAACATTAAAAAAAATTTGTATTTAAAAAAAAAAAAAACTTGGAACGCCTATAATGAACGCGAATTTAGAGCCACTCAAAAGGGCAAAAAACTGAATTTTCAAGGTGCTGTCACATATAAAATAACGACTGAATTACTCGACGCTAAAAGTTGTAGGTCTATTGGAAAAACCACGAAGCTATGCACAACGCACCAGTTTAATGCTCTGTACTACGAATAGAGATTAAATGGCTCTCGGTGCGCTGGCTGCAGTCGCTCTTATTACTCCACTGTCGAGCGAGCATAAAACAAAAACCTTATCAGCCCGCAAGCAGCACAAGGTGACGTGACTGTTGTGTTTGCGTCGTAGGCCTTTCTTACTCCGCAGCCCTTTCATAGCCACGTGAAGAGTGATCAATAATACAGCTGAAGTTGTCCAGGTCAAGCCGAGATCACTGCAGCTAGAGAAAAAAAAAGATGAGATAACACTGGATTTATTTCTTTTACGGACTGCTGGTCCTTTTTTTTTGCCGTACTGTAATGAGGGCGGGGAAAAAAACGTGACTCTTCAACCCCCATCCCCCTGGGCTATCACAAGACACGGAAACATGTGTGTCTGCTTTGTGGCGAGACAAGACGCAAGTTTCACGTGGCCGTCAGTCGGCAGTTGATGCGCACGCACGCAAGGACAATCTGGTTTGGTCACCTTGCTGGAGGGGGGGGGGGGTAGTGAATGTTTATTGGCTGGCGTGGACAGTCCAAGATGTTTAGAGACTTATGATCTTTGAAAGAACTGTGCAATGGAAGACGTATTTCTTATAGCACAGCACTCACAAAGTAAATTGCAACATAGACGATTTTCCTTACATTTTCCATTTCTTGGCCCGAATTTTTCACGGTTCCTCTAAGAAGGTTGTAAATTTCCATTGCTATGCCACGTCGCGTATCGAACTGCATAGCTGAGATAAGGACACCTGGAGGAGTGTGAGAGGGAAGTTCAGGCAGGAGGGTGCACGGAGAAGTGAGGGGGAGCAGGAGGAGATACGACAGTATAGTTATCACGTCTCACATATGTCGGTGTTGTGCGGGCGGCCTACGCACCCGGCGCGCGCTTCAACTATATTCCAACCGAAGTTTCTAGCATTATTAAACATTTGTTTTTTGTTTCGCAGCTGCATCTTACTAATTTATGATAACTGCATTTTGTTATTGTTTAATGTACGCATAATTATTTTAATTTTAACGTTTTACTACGATCTATTTCACTTTGCTTAGCTTTGATAAATGTTTAAAATATTAATTTTTCCATGGTTCCTGGAAATTATGTCGTTAGATCGCCGATGTCGTTAGATCACATGGCCACATTCGCAGGGTATCTAATATACACAAAATGTGGGTTTGTAGTTCTTCTGTGGCTGGATTCACCTGGAAACCATACTTTTAATAGTTGATTTGGATCGGAATGCTGCTTGATGTCCGTATTTGTTTCCCAGACGTATTATTTTTTTCCCGGTAAGGCATCGAAATTACGGAATAACTAGAGATCCGGCTGATTTTTTGGTTTCTGTGGGCTTACGTATTCTGTTAGGTTTCATGTGCTGTTTGATGGTGTTTGTCGAGTAACCATTGGCTGTGAATTCTTTTATTATTTGGTTGTGTTCAACCGCAACAGATTTCTCGTTAGAACAAATAATCTCAGCTCGGTTGGCTAGTGTGCAATTTATGCCAGTTTATGTGCTTTTAGGGTGGTTGGATGCAAAATGTATGTATTGACCGGTGTGTGTAGGTTTCCTGTATACTTTGGTTTCCAGATTGCTGTTTTTTCCTGCTGACTAGTACGTCCAGTAAAGAAATGCTGCCATTTGTTTATTTGTATAGGTGAACTTAATTCATGGCTTCAATGAGTTTAGTCCAGTGTTTCAGGTCCATGTTGCCAGGTAGTAAAAGTGTCCTGTTCATAACGAAGCCTAATTTTTATGAGGCTATTGCTTTTGCCAAGTGCTTCCTGCTCAAAATTTTTCATCAATGTATTCGCCATGCATGGTGAAAGTAAACAAGAGTCCATTGCCATGCCGCCTGTTTGTAGAAACTGTAATTTAACAGGGTTTTGATAAGCTTTGTAGGTGATTAATAGTTGAATCCGGAGCATTAAGGATTTTGCTTTTGTAATGAAACATCTGTTATTTTAATTAAGATGCTTAGAAAAGTTTAAAAATTTGTAACGTTGTACACTTCAGTTACATTAATGTTTGAACGTGAAGGAACTTTTATTAGCACTCAGGCCACAGCAACGTAAATAGTTCTGTTAATGTGTAGTTATGATTTTATGCCTCTCACCTTGTAATAACCCGGGCAAGCTGTTTGTGGGCGCGGTTACGATGGTCGAGCACTGCAGGTCAGGACATTTGACAACATCATGGCATCCTGGTGGTCACATGACGGCAGACAACACCCTGTCCGTCTTTTATGTATCTTAAATAGTCGCGATGTGTTATAAACTTGTCCCTTTTTATCCGTGTTATGGCTGAATTACATTGGGACGTGTTTTCATATCCTCGAGGCTCCCGTTTTCAGGCATTCCTCCGTCGCGGTGTTTAGTTACTTGCCCCAGATATTCGCCCACATTCAATACTACACTTTACGAATACGAGCTGGTCTCGTGGCGGAACAATGGTTTTGTTCGTACTGGGACCGGTATTGTTTAGTTAAGAAAGAATTAATTATATTAAAATTTCTCATGTACGAAGTGCTCGGAATAAGAAAATGTAAGTAATTTTGCTTGCACGAAGAACGTTCGGTTGGCCTATTTTATGTATGTGGACTGGTAGGCCAGCTTTTGTATAATAATTGGGAACCGGTATGACTGAAGTAGCTAGAAATTTAATACAATGAATTCAATATTATAAGGTAATATGTACGGTTGTGAATTTACATTTTTAAATTTTTATTTTTGTGTGGTACAGGTATTGCAAATTTCTGTTCGTTCCAAACGTATGTGTAGATTAAGACATTTATATCTGAGTTGGGATTGATAGAACTTATAACTGAACCAGTGACGTCATTTAGGGGTTCAGGGGGAAGGCTTTTGCCCCCCCCCTCCCTGGATTTAGAATTTTAAGTGTATAAATATGTTTGTATATTATTATATAAGTAATGCTAACTTAAGCACATAAAACTGAAGTTTAATTATTAAAGTTTGTAGTTTATACATGCTTAATTATTAAAAAAAGATGCAAAAGGTCACTGGCGCCAAAAAAACATCTTGCCAAACTCCCCCCACCCAAGAATAACATGAAATGACACCCCTGAACTCAACTTTCTAAAATTATCAACTTATTTTTTAAGCAAGTGATATGCATACTTGTTATTTTTAATGGGTTAGATTTTAAGCTGGTATGGCATAGACGACGTATGTGAAAAATAAGAAAGTTATAGACCGCTATTTCAGATGGGTTTGATGGAACTGAAGTAGCACAAATTGATCCAGAAGTTGGTGAATACACTTTCACGAAAGGAACACGGATTCACGATGCAGTCATATTTTGCTAACGAAATTTTTGTCAGGAGTCATGAAGACTATCGAAGATTCACCAAGACTCGTGAACGAGTCTCGAAGAAGTCGTGGGGAGTTACGAAATAGCCACGCGATGAGTCACGAAAGAGTTGCTAAAAGTTGCAAAAATTCGCTAAGAGTAGAAAAAATATGCTAAGAGTCAAAAAGATTTGTGTGAATGTGTCGCGAAGTTGTTGGGAAGATTCATTAAGTTGTTCCAAAAAGTAGTGAATAAGTCACGAAGATTTGTTGAGGTCTGTGAAGGAGTCATGAAGGGTCACGAAGATACACGAGGATTTCACAAAATGTCACGAAGTTAGATTTTTCGTGTATGTATGCATATATATATATATATATATATATATATATATATATATATATATATTAAATTTAAAAAAATTGGGTTTTACAACTTGTCGACAGCAAGGACATAAGAAAGAAGGTTACACAAAACCTGTCACAGTCACAGGAACTATGTGGAGAATCAGTCATAGTTTATGTCAAGTAACTATAGTTTCCACATGAAGAGATTTTGGACAACTTTGGAAAAATAAATCGTGAAGGATGGAGCTGGGAATCAAACCTGGGTTTTCACAAACCCAAGACAATGTATAACCTTAGCATTATCCTTGTAGGTATAGTTGAAATAGAAAATGGGTGTAGTTTCTTTTCGTACATTGGAAACGTATATATAGGAGTTCATTTTAACATTCTCATGTACCACTTCAATGTAGTTTCAACAGCTAAGCTAGGCTATAGCCTCACCGTTGAAGCTCACAATTTCTTGACTGTAGGCGAGGTGAAGAACCAGGTGTAGAGACAAGGAAAATAGTCAGCAGTATTGAGGTGCAGGTGGCTTGACACAGTGTAGAAGCATACACGCACACATGACCAGGAAAAGCGCAGATGCGCGCGCGGGAAACATTCCTAAAGTCACGCACATGATGTCGTGTGAATGCCATCGCTGCCGTACATCATATTGAGAGCTTGTAGAGACTCGCTCAAGTGTCGTTACGAACATCGATTCTCTTGCTTCTGACGTCATGAGCGAAAACACGAGTGGTGACTTGTTCCAGAAATGCGGTCGTCCAACGTTAATTTGCCTTATGAAAGTAATACAAATAAATCGAGTTGCTGAATCATGCATATGAATTTTTTTTTGTAATTGTGTATTTGTTTACCTTGAGGGTAATTAAAACATATTTACGCCTAAAAGGGCGGTCATACTATTTAAAATAAATAAATAAATTTGCAATAATTAAATATGAAAAGTTATGACTAGTACTTGTTTCACGAAATTCAAAGATATAGGCACGGCGGGTTGTGACGGGTTTGTGCACAGGTCGAGATGTAATCTAGGGAGTAAAAACAAACTCGAGAGCTTGTCGAAACTTGCATGTACAAAATTTTCGTTATGAGGTAAGCGGAAGGCAATGGCAGGTCAAGGTTGAGTACTGGGTATGGTAAGGAAGTGGTGTTTATTTCAGATTGGTTTCGATATAAAATTCAATAAGTTACAGCTGAATTAAAGATGGCCTGCAAGGTTGAGGAAAACAAAGTCAGTTTAAGGTCATGAACGAATGATGGGAATGGAGGGTGGAGGTTTAATTAGGGAAGGTTCTGACAGGAATCATAGCGACTGAAGGCTAAGTTGTTGGTAAATTAAGGTTGGAAAGGCAATGTCTGTTTATTGTAATGTGATGAAAGAGCGCTTGGAGAGAGAAGAATAGACATTTTCAGACAAGAACATTTACGTTTTCAGGATTGTGTGAGTGAAGGTTGTATAGAGATAGGGAGAAGGATTTTGATCAGATTCGTTTTGACAGGAACGTGAGTGTGTATGGGGAGGGGAAAGAGGTAGAATGGGGGCAGACAATGTAAAACTTAAAGGCTATACGAAAACAAACAATTTTTTTTTGCTGTGGTTGGGGTCCGATACTGTCTGCCGTGTGTAAAAGTAGTCTCGTCTTAATGAGTCTTACATGTAAGTATCAAAATGTTTTGTTAAATAATTGTGTTTTAAATAATTCAATTATTGCACTTATCGGAAATTAGTCAGGTGTAACTATGTGGGCAATACTATGCATAAATAGATATCATAATTTGCATTCAAATATGTCATTAAGAAAATTTAATTTTAATGCACATAATATCAATTGATTTTATATCGTGGAAGGTATGATAGGACCTAATCCATAAATATTATTAGTTTAAATATTTATGTACTATTAAAAACTGTCAAATATATAAGTACAAAATGTTATAATAAATTATATTTTACTTTATTCTTAGATTGAATTTATCGCAAATGAACATGGTTCAAAAAAGATGAAGCTTAAAAATAACATAATATGCATAAAAATTAAACATTTAATTATAATCAAATTATAAAACTAAAATTTGCTGACTTTGTAAGAGCAGAGATATGGAGGAATCTCATCTATAAATATTAATTGTACAAATTTTAAAGTGCATATTTTAATTATTAAATTGAAATATCAGAAATGATAAGAAATAAAAATAGAAACAAATTATTGTTTTTATAAATTTAAAGTCGGTTTATTATTTATTTTGATGATAATAACCCACCTTTAGAGCGACTCATACAGATAAATGTTGTCTGATCTCTTTAAGAATCAGGGTTGATTCATCATCCTAGGGGTAATCTAGATGCTTTCAGGGACAAGTAAATTTTTTTTTTTGTTTTTTTATCGCTTGTGGTAATATTTTGACAAACGTTTCACATTACAAATGTCAAGGTACAAGTATCCACGTGGCTCCGCCATTGAAATCCTGTTCCGTACCTCATAGCATTTGCTCTTGGCTCCTGCACGAATAGTAGCTAAATTATACTACTTAAGATACAAGGTTCCATGATATGAATATGTTAATAAGTTATATATTTTTGTTTCACATACCAGTTCCTTCTTTTTTTATTTTATTGGAAAAGGTAGGCTCATTATGTCTTGCATATTTCAAATGGAGGCTTTTAAAAATAATGTTTTAAACATAAGATATCTGAGGGAAACTGTTTTTTATTCTTATTTTTAAAGAACATCCGCAGCTTTAGTAAATGTCTAACTAGTAGTTAAATTAAAGACTAGGCACTGCGGTGGCCTAGTGGTCCACTCGCCTCCCACCAAGACTATCAGGGATCCATCCCCATCGGATTTTTGTGTGCGTGTATCGTGCCGGTCGATATAGCCAGCCCATGAATATTCTCGGAAATCTCCCGGTTCCCCGCCTTACTCATTCCGGTGCTTCTCTATCGCAGGAGCTCATTTCATGTTGCATATTGCCTACAGGCATCCAGTAATAGAACATGCAATCTCAGGAGTACGGTAACCTGGCTCTCGGGTATCATACCCATATGATAATATTATACAGGCAATTCATACTACAAATTTACAAAGCTAGTAGAGGGGACTCAGTAGACAATAATCTGGATAGGAAGCTATGTCCGGAAATGTAACATTTTCGTGCGACAGCTATTACAATGTGTCCTATGTGTCGGCGTTGTTTTGCAACCGAATAAGCATTATGATGTCAGAAGAGCACATTTCAAATGAGGTGTGATCTAAGGTACAGATTTAAGTGACGTTCGGCTCATTACAAAGGAAAGTCAAATGTGTTTGGTAACAATACCAACGTAAAAAAAAACTTTCATCTATCATACTAACGCTTGTATCAACAGTGTGATAATCACATTTCCGTCTGTTTTCTGCACTGGATGTATCCCGTACGAAACTGCTCACTACTACAGACACTCTGTGTGACGACCAGCAACATCGTTGCACACATTGTAAAGACGAATCATGTTCTGGTACTCTAGTTTCATCACACCAGGTGTTCCATTAATCTTTGGTGCAGCGACCATAACTCGTGCCACTAGTTCTTCCTCGGACTCAACAGGAGCCTCGTACAACATAGTCACCATACGGCCCCACTGGAAACAGTCCAATGACGTTGAATTCGGCAATCGTGGGGACCATGAAACAGGATAACCCAGGCCTATCCATATCTGCCCGAATCGTCGGTTAAGATGATCCCGAACATCATGTGTAAAGCACGGCGATGCGCCAATCGTCTATAACCACAGTTCTTGACGGACATTCAATGCTCGTCATCCAAGAACAGGGACAACACGTCCTGTAGGATGATCAAGTAAGTAGCACTTGTTAACCTGGTTGGAAGAAGGCATGGCCCAATCACTTGACCGTGTAAAATGCCTGCCCTCACATTGGTTGCAAATCTCAGTTGGAAATCCCTGACGTGCGTTTTACGCAGATATTCGTCTGCCTAGACATGGATTTTTCTCGAGAATTGATGATAAACTCCCTCGTGAATTAATATTCATCGGTGAACATAACTCTTCATGGAAAGTAGGGTTTATCAATGCAGCCGTGCAGAAACCATGTGCAAAAGTTAACACGTGGTTCGAAATTTCGAAATCGGCTGGTTGCAGCGCCTGTACCCTTTTTGGGGGTGGTAAGGATGTAGTGGTTTCTCGTGCAGAACCTCTCACACTATGCTGTTAGAAAAATTCAACGCACGCACAATTTTTCGCATACTTGTTGATAGATCCTGCTCAACGTAGTGCAGAATAGCCTCGTCCAATTCGCGGCGACTCTTTTGAGCACCACTGTCCCTCTTCTCGGCAGTGAAGGTACCTCGCTCTTGGAGCCGTCGCACGATTCTGGCAAATACGGTATGCGATGGAATTGTGTGTTCTGGAAATCGCTCTTGATACAACCGACGAGCTGCTCTTCCTTCCCCTCCCGCTGCCCCGTACACCAACTTCATGTAATTTTATCTGGAAAGGTGTACTGAACCATGTTGACTGGAGACACTCAATCACGTGAATCGGGCTCCAGGTATGATACCAGAGCAGGGGAAACCTCACATGCCATAAAGCGATCCACATCAGCAGGGTAAACGGTTGATTCCGTCAGGTGATCCTCTGCAGTCCTATCCTATTGCAAAATAACACAGGAACATCCTAAACTTTGTAATGTCTGTAGCACGTAAACTGCACGTTTCCGGACTTGACTTCCTGCTCAATGCGTTATCTATACAACCCCCTCTACTGCTCTAGAAGTTTGTAATATGAATTTTCGAACATGTGGTATATGCCGACGGTTTGCAATTGAACTCGATTTTCTGTGTATCTGACACAATTAGAGCTGTAGCTCAGTTCGATATGGAACTGGAGGATTTCCGTAATGGTCACTGAAAATTGACTCTCAATCAATTTTGAAATGTTGCTAGCGCATTTCCGAAAATTAAAACTGTCGAATTAAAAATTAAGTTAAGATCTCAATATAAAACCTAGGATACATGGATATTAAACTGGACATTAAATGAGTCACACTTTGCAGCTAACATAAGTAAGAAGGCGCTGGCTACTCTGCACTCGCTGAAACGCATAAACAAAATCAACTCCCCATACGCATTAAAGAATGTCATTTCTTGTTACTTGTCATTCCGTTGTTTGACTAATGTACCATTGTTTACAGAGATCTTACCGACGAACAAACGAATAGGCTGCAGTAAATTAAAAATACATACATCCCTTACATTATTAATCTTAAAACACATGATCATGTTTTACATCATTACATAAATATGTAACGGCTGCGACTAGAACCCAGGCGTAAATTACATAACCTACTTATTTCAAGAAAAAAATTTATATTGCAATTCTGCACCCTGTTCAGCAAATAAATTTAAATTTATCTCCCTCCATAGCGTTGCTACCCGTTCGAATGTCACTGTGACATTGCTTGTAGCAATATATGACGCCTGTACTTACGCCAAATCCTTTGTTGTTTCTATAGTGAATGGCTGGAATGATCCTTGAGGAATCTGCGAAAGAAAAGTTGTCTCAGCCCACTTTTAAAATATCTCTTCATGATGTATAAAATCTTACTCTTATGATGCATAGTAAACAGCTGATGATGTCACATGTATGTACTGGTATGCATGTGTGTATGAGCGGCGTCTGTATTGTGTATGTTAGTATTCTTTGGTATTTTTTCAGTTATTGTAATATGCAGTGTATTATATGTTTTATAATTTTTTAAACGTTTTCCTGCTTATTATAACACTTATTTTGTAACATTATTTAAAATGTTGTATGTACTGTGGTGCGATGACGGACAAGGCCTCGACTGTCTTAACTTCACCACATGTAAAATAAATCGTCTTACAATAAATTAAGATTAAATTAAATGATACAGTACTTAAATAGCCAACTTGGCTTCTGCGTATATCTTCATGTCCTATTCGTATTTATTAAATTTCGGACATTTGACCATATTGATACGTGCAGCAGGCACCACCATCTCTGCGATTCAACATCAAGTAGGGTAAACCACATACTGGTTAGAACCACAGTTTCCATCAGAAATCGTCGCTCCACTTTCCTTCACCTCCTAAACCTGCGCTACAGGTTCGAAGCGAAAAACGCGTCAACAGTAGCGTTACCAGCGTATCCAGGAGGCGCTCATCCCTGCATGCAACAACGACATATCAAACAACATTTGTGTTTCGAAAAATACGAAAGACTGGGAAGGAAGACAGTTCACACGAAAAGTTCAGTATAAACAGATAATATTGATAAACCTTAGGTGAAGCAGTGAGCCAGTGCGTCCAATTCGAGCCGCCACTACGTATCATGATTACAGACGATTTCTAAGAAAATTTTTCTATAGTACTTAGAAATTTAGTTCGACATTCATGTGTTTTGATCGAGTCGTTTTCATAACATCTAAATTGTGATAATTGAAACATTTTTCAGTTCACACAAGATATCTGAATAAATATTTTTTAGAATTTTATCAAGCTCGGTAGGCCTACACACATATTACGAAGTAAAGTGACATGACTTGTACGTATTTTTGGCGTTGATTTAGCAGTTATATAGTAGTGTAATTTGGAAAAAATATAAATCAATCGCATGAGACACCTAAAAGAACCATTAAACAAAATTGTATCTAAGCCCACATAAACTTATAGAAACAAATACGGCAACTTAACTTTAAAATTTTTCTCGTTCATTCTGTATTTAGGTTTTAAATACTGGTGTCCTTCGAATTTATTTTAAGGCATGAAGTATCCTAGAACCATACTACAAAATTTATTCAGACTCTGTATACATTTAGTACTAAAGAAGGTACCATGTTTTTCTTTCAAGTTTTTGTTTCATGTTATGTTTCGTTGTATATACCACCCAAATTTAAAGATTTTATGATACGAACGATGACACATTCTAGCAACACTGACCTCTCTTAAATGTAACAATACTGTGTAGGAAATGCAAAGAAAGAGTATTTCAAAATTACCAAAAATTTAAAAATGAATCTGAAATCAGCTGTTACAATTAACACCTCACAGGTGTAATGCATAGGAACATAACAAACAAAAAAGGAACGTACCTTTCCACTTCGACTCTGTATTCAATCAAATTGAATATACAAAAGAGACATGCTTCCAACAACATTAACAAATACTATCGATGGTCAAGTCCATACGTGATTCTGAAATTTTATGTCTACAGAAAACGTATGTATCCGTAAAAATCTGATGATTTAATCAATGTGTTTTCAATAGAGCCACAGCAAATTACAAGGTCCGCACAAAGTGTAATACGATTTTTTGTGGAAACAGTTATTCCAGAAACATTATTTATACTGCCAGACAAAATAAAGTCTAATACAAAAGACATTGCATCAAAAGAGTTAAATTGCATGCAATTCAATTCCACTCGTCACTCACTTCCCGCAGAATGTTCTGTCGTCGAGGTACATAAAAGGAAGTTTCATCACATACCTGAATGTTCTTCCAAAATACCGCTCACACTGTCTGCCAAGAATGCAAACTAAAAGACGGACCTGTCAGAAGTAGGAGCCAGAGGAATATTTTCATCGCGCTTAATCTCTTTCATTGGTATCAAACTTTACCGTCCGTGCGTACCAATTTCCGACTGACCCAACTAATGAAGCATGTCAATCAAATGCGGTATGGAAAGTTACTGCATCCTAACGCCCTAGGCGTAAATGTACTTCAAAAAATTATAAACACTAAATTCCTCCATAAAAAACTAATCACTTACAACTCTTCCCCAACACGAAGACGTAACATTCATTAAGCAATACCAGGGGGCCTAAGCTCGAACTGGACTCCTATACGAAATGTTAAATTTTCTGTCGTAGCTCGCACGATTTTAAAAATCGGTAAGCTGGAACCATACAAGAGCCCTCGTATATGTACAGACCGTGCGAGTTGGAACTCTCTCGGTAGGCACCGTTCAAAATGACAACTCATAGATATACGTCGAGTGTAATAAACAGACAACATGTACACAGTGGCAAATGCCACCTCCTTGAAATAAAGAGAGTTTGATGGCACACGTCAAACATAATAATTATGTCGTTGCGCGAAACATAATAAAACAGCAGTACACATTTACTGAGGTTGAAAAATACTAATTAATAGTGACTAAAAGGAAAATTAAACAACTTACCGACATGCATTTTCTTGACTTGTGGGTGTGAGCCGCGTTTGAAGATTGTCTTGCGACGTTTCGGCAGTCGTTGCAGCTGCCATCATCAGGTAGTCGGAGTTGGAGACCAACTGGCAGATGTAAGAGTTGCAGGTCCTTATATACCCTGGTGTCTGGGTGGCTGCTTCCTGGTTGGCTGGGCCTGTCGGCCAATCACAGGCCTGCTTGCTCCTGATTGGCCGAGGTGGTTAGCCAATCCTGGCTCTCTCCTGGTAGACCTTCTGATTGGCTGGGTACTTGGGCCAATCGTGTGCTGACTCGCACCTGGTTGGCTGGGTTGACTGGCCAATCCTGGTCAGTCTGTCGTGACTGCGCTCTGGTAGCTTGATTTCGCATCATCCACGAATATATGTGACCATATTTTGCTTAGCCGATATCCATATTCCCTGTTGATGTTGTAAGGGTGTTTTATTATCTCTATTGCCTCTCTCACAGTTCTCTGACGATAATTACTGATGTTGGTTATTGTGGAGAACTTGTCAAAATTGATGCTGTGTTTCGTTTCCATGGAGTGTTCTGCTATTGCTGACTGCTGGTTTTTCGTATTTGTATGCTCTGATGTGTTCTTTAATTCTTGTTGTGATTTTTCTGCCTGTTTGCCCTATGTACACTTTCCCACATGAGCAAGGAACTTTGTATATTCCTGCCTGTTCTCCGGCTGGTGTTTTGTCTTTTGCCGATCCCAGGATGCCTTCAATCTTGTTGATAGGTTTCGAGATCGTATGTATATCGTGCTTCTTCAAAAGCCGAGCGAGTCGTTCGGTTGTGCCTTTCACGTAAGGCAGGACTGCTATGTTTTTCAGCTTTTCTTTCTCGGATTTCCTGGGTCGGCATCGGATTCTCTGCTGTATTTCACGGCGTGAGTAACCGTTTGCTTCTAGAGCTGCAGTGAGGTGTTTGAATTCTGCTTCTAGGTGCTGTTCTTCACATATAGTTTTAGCTCTGTGGGTTAGTGTAGATATGACAGTTCTTTTCTGCGAGGGATGATGATGAGAGTCTGCTTGGAGATATCTGTCAGTGTGGGTAGGCTTCCTGAAGACTTTGTGGCCCAAGGTGGAATTCTGCTTCTTGTACACCAGGACATCTAAGAAAGGTAGCTGGCCATCCTTTT